>VXBZ01002400.1:139952-156756 GCA_013399135.1 Heliornis fulica
ATCAGGGTGTCCAGCAATGTGGTGGCTTGGAACATTCATTTCAATATTTTGGTTTTTTTAAAGGTAGACTGGGCTGATATTTTCACAGTCCCCTATCTGACATCTCCAAGGGTCTCTGTTCCTGACCAGTAATATCCACTTTGGGATCCATGTTTTTTAAACAAAGATTTTTTTTCTCCATGAGCTACAGTCTACACTTATTTGCATTAAATTTGTTTTGTCACCTTATTCCCCAGTCATTCAGGCTCACAAGTTGCCCCTATGGAGTTGGATTTTATCTTTGTCATCTTGGGTAGAGTTCCATATCATACTATTTCCCTTAGCAAGCCAGGAGTCTTTTTGGAAGCTGAGAGACCTGTTTGGTTTGGAAAAGGTATTTGAGATTAGGTTGGTTTTTTTTTTTTAGATGTCACATAAGATCTGTTAGATTCAGATCTCCACATCAGCCCTGTCCACTGTTGGCTTAAGGGCTTTGGCCATTGCAGTTTGGGCACTGCTGTAGCAGTTGTTTGGCATGTTCTCTGCCTAACATTGGATTTGTTGGTACTGGCCCTGCTGCCTCCCCACTACCTGAAGCACAATGCTCTGTGTCAGACTTCTGTTTCTCTTCTCAGGCTGATGTGATGGCTAAGGAAAGAAGCACTAACGTCATGGCCTGTTTCTAACACGATCACCATTCACTTCATGAAGTACTTCTGGACAAATATACTTCACATGATTGCATTTGTGTATTTTCCTTTCTCTGTGATGTTCTTGGCAAAATTATCTGTGAGTAACTGGAAGGGGCTTGGAAAAGTAAGAAATGCCTGCACACAGATCCATCTTTCTGTTTCCTCACCGATCCCGAGTGTTATTTTTACAGGCGGCAGGACTTGCCTTCCCAGACTTCTTTTCTGATTTGATTCACTGTTCAATTTCTGTGTTTGGTCTCCTCCTGACCTAAATGATTCACAAAGGTTTGCTGTGCTCTCTAAACCCTGCCTTTCTGTTTTATCTTCCTCTTCTTGTGCCTTCCTAATGCCGGCAGCAGCAGAGCGTGCTCTTCTCCTGAGGACACTGCTCCATGCCACATGTTCACTGAGCTGTGACTTATCATCATGGCAGACTTAGAGAGACTATGGTAAACAGTGGTCTCACGGAATCTAACACCTCTGCTGATTTTACTGGGGTCTGTTTTTCCCACAGTATTAAAAATAAATATTAGTCAGTGGATGAAAGGCAAAAAACAATAACATAAAGACTCTGCATTTTTTTAACACCCAGATTGGAAAGTCAGAGCAACAAGTGAAGTTAAACAATAGAGATTTTGGTTGCAATGTGGAGGACAGCAGGAGGGCAGTGGGTGCGATTCAGGAACTGCAGCTCACTGGCGGCAGCTCTCTACCATGGGCTGTCTCTAGTTCCTGCAAAGAGGGAGTGAGCAGCACCACTGTGCACTGTGCCTGCTGAAGGGGGAGTGCCTCAGCCCTACTCCAGGTTGCCTGTACACAGCAGCATCTATTCTAATTTTAGGGGACCTGATATTGGTTTAGGAAGAGAGTAGCAGAGAATTGTAAGAGAGGCAGCTGTTACCACTGTAACTACCTTTTTTAAAAAAAAAAAGGAAATCAAATTTGCTTTAATAAAAGAGAACATGTGCAGCATTGTACGGATACAATGTGCCAGTCAAGACCCAGCTCCAGCTCATGTTTATTGTGATCAGAGACTGGAATGGAAGATGCCCGTTTTCAGAGAGCAGAGCAAAGGCTTGCCAATGAAAGGACTGATGTTGCAGATGTGTCCCCACATTGGGAACCTGTAACAAACATGACTGTCTCTCAGGAAGCAAGGAAGGGACCCAGGTTATTGCCTCATCACACAGACTTGAGGTCTAACTGTTAGCTGGTGGGAGCTGATATAGTGCGACTGACAGTTCATCTGTAGGAGCTGTAGCCAGTGCATTCAATGTATTGAATTGTACAATCCAGATGTATTCAAAACCACAGTCTGCTTTTTAACAGGGATGGGCTGCTCGGCCAGGGGGGTTGGACTGGATGATCTTTCGAGGTCTCTTCCAGCTCCTAATATTCTGTCTGTCCCTTTCTTTGGGTATCTATTGTCCGTGTTGTAATTCATCAGTTCCCACGTTCAGCTGGCTGTTTCTGTTCAGAGACACGAGCGAGCCAGTTAGTTCATGTTGAAGTACAGGACGGGGACTTCTACACGGTGTACAGCTTTTCTTGTTTGGCTAAACACTTTCAAGGGTAATGAACAAAGATGAATATTAGAGGATTTTAGCATTACAAATGGCAACAGCAGGATTAAAACAAAGATATCAAAATACCACTTGCTGGTTTTAGTCTCTTACAGAATCAATTCATCTACATGTAACTTTAGGCTTCTATTACTACGGGGGTGAAAAATGCAACCTTAGTGTGTCTTTTCATCAAATCCAAAGCCTTGGATCCCAAGCCACCCTGCGTTTAAATACTCAGGGATCTTGTTCTTTATCTTCTTGGAGGTAAAAATAAATCCATGAAGAAAGTGCAGTAATTCTTCCATATGCTTGGACATACTAATTCCCCTCCTGTTCATGAATGTTCCTTAATGTTTTCCCCGCTAGTGGGTTTCCTTTGGTCTTGTGCAGATACCTGATGGATGATCAACGTCCTGGAAGCTCTATTCTCTTGGGCTCCCAGCCTAACCTTGAAGCCTTCAGGTGTCACATATATTCAGGGCCTTGGAATTTTTTTTCCAGCCATTTTAATCCTCTATCATCAATCTGTTAGCAATTGCTGCATGTTTTGTTTCATCTCAAGAAACATCTGGAATAGTCATACATATTTCGTGTTTTTTGTTGAAAGAATCTTTTTTATTTGGTCTCATATGTCATTTTTCTTCTTTCATATACCTTGCTTAGCTACCTATTTTTACTTAAGTATATCAGGTCATGAATTTGTAAAGTGGATTCTTGGCCTGCCATCAAATAATGTGTCTGGGCAATTGATTGTTTACGCAGCTTTTGAATAGTATGTTTTCTATAACATCAAAGAGCTGTTTGACAGCCTTTTCAAAACCAGTAAATAAACCAAAAGCTTCAAATTGTTTCTAAATAACTGACTGTTGTGACTAGACACAGACTTAACAGTGCAAATATGTAAAAATAAAGGTCTTCAGCTGCCAGATAAAATGCTGACTGAAGGCAGAAATGCAGAGTTTATGTAACAGCATGGCAGCCATAGTAATTTTAAGGAAAAAATTGTTATCACACAACAATTGGGGAAGATGTAGATGAACTAGAAACGAACTGGTGATAAACAGGCTGAGGTAGAGAAAGCATTAATTGTTTCCTTGAAGTAATGCCACATGGTGCACATGGTACAAGAACATAAGGGCCAACAAGGGAAAAATTATCACTGGCCTAGGGTAGCCTCTTGGAAGAGGGAGTCCTGGCCCTGGCATGGTTTGCCTTGAGGGAAGGAGCGGGGAGCATGAGCAGCTTCTGACTCTCTGCTACATAGAATTGCAAGGCAAAAGTGTCCCTGATCCCTGCAGTTTGGTTGGAGCCCCTGTGAGTTACAGGTGAATTATCTTTAAGCTGTGTCTGCTACCTGTGATACACATCTTAAACACATGTGCTGGCCCTTTTTTCTTTTTCTTTTTTTTTTTAATTTGTTGTATGTCTCCCAGTTGTTGTTTTTTGGGGCTGTGAGAAGAGGTGATGGTTGTGTAATTTGAATCACAAGCTAATTGTCAGTCTCAGCTAGTACTTTTAAGTGCTTGACTTTAAAATCAACCTGATTTTAAAACTTGCTCATCAGTACTGCTGGCTCCTGTGCTTTAGGAAGATCTCATGTCCCTGTAAGCATTAAGATCTGGCCATGTTCTGTTCCAAAATAACAGTTCCTCAGAGCTGCAGGAAGTTGTATTTTTGCTGCACATCTGCCTTAAGAACCAGACATTTGAAATCTGAGCCCCTTAAGGGCCCAGGTCTCAGAGATATTGATCATCTCCTGCAACTTTTTGTTTGCCTTCAATTCCTATTGCAGTCAGCAGGAGACAAGGCTCTCAGCACCTTGCAGGATTGGGCTTGCACAAGTTGCTTTTGGTTGCCTATGTGTTCAGCTGTTTGGATGATCTCTCGTCAGATGGCTCCATATGTTATTGCACATCCCAGATATTTCTGCTGTCAGCTGAAGGTAAAACAATGTCTGCATTGTCCGGACTCGAGCTGTAAAGTTACCAAATGAAAGCAAGCCAGAGCAATGGATTTAAGTGATTTTGTGTTGGGTTTTTTTTTTTTGTAATTAAATTTGATATTTTTTAAAAAAAAAAGGTACTTCACACACTTCGAGATTATTGCCTGTATTCAGAAGGGACAGCTTTTTTTAGGAACTTGTGTACTCCAGGAATTTTACGGTTATTTAATAATTAAAGCAGTTTAATAATTAAAGGCAGGCAGATAGGTGACTTGAGACCTTCATCTCTCTGATGGAGACAATTCATACATCACAAGGTCCTCAAAGCATCTTCAGAAGTGATAGCAAAAACTTAGTGTGACTGAAAATGAAAGTTACAACCAAAGCAGTGGGAGCTGGGGAAGAAGTTCCTCTTGGTCACAGTGTTTTCAGTGAAGGACTAAAGTCTTTTTGAACCAGGCCCCAAAATTTTAACATTTCTGAGGTTTTGCAGAGTTTCTCTCAGCTGCTTCTCATAGAATTTATGAATAAGGCAAACTGTTGACCCTTAGTGCAGGAACACTTGTACAAGAGGTGATGGTGGATAACTTCATGGCTCCTTTTTCCTTCTGTGAATAAAGGATTTTCTGGAGTGAAGCTGTACTGAAGTAAAAGCCAAGTTATCCTTTCTACAGAACTCTTAACACTTTAGCAATAGTTTGTTATATAGTAAAAAAGTAGATGCTAGAGTTAGTGTTTGAGGCACTGAGAGAGCTCATTTCTAGAAATATGAGGGGCCTGTTAATCCCATTGAAGTCAAATGGAAATTTCACAGACCTTCAAAACAGCAAACCCAAACTATCTTAAACTAGGCAATAAAATCCAAATGAATTACTAAAATGCTGAGCTTAACACTTAATGAGTAAACCCTTTTTTCTCCCCTACTTGTACGTAGCTATTTTGAGTATATTTAGCATACGCTTTCTCTGTGCTCCTGGCCTCCATTCTCAGGTAGGACAGAGCCCTGTTCATTACCTTCCTAGTCAGGGCTTTGGGCTGGAGTTTTTCTCTTCTCACCAGTCACATGTTGGCCATGTTTAGCCCAAGCTGGCAGCTTGACAGTGGTCCCTCTTTCTCACAGACTGAGTCCATCCTTATCCCAAGCAATTTGTCTGGTAGTACAGCTTTCCCAAGCAGGATCGCTGCTGGAGGTTTTGCTCACTGCAAAGCATTCTGCCTAGAAGAGTTAAAGCTAAATCAAGCACGTGTTGAAATCAACTGGTGAATGTGGAACAGAAAAGGCAGACATGTATCTGCAAGAGTTCTTGGGTTATGTAGTTCAGCTTTAGGAAAAAAAGCAAGTTTATTGGGAAGACTGGCGCTGATTTTCTAGGGCAGAGGCTGCTTGGGTGCTAGAATGGCCCAGGCCATAGCAGTCGTGGGCAGTAGCTCTCAGTGAGAAGCGAGGCAGCACACCCTGTAGTTGGGAAAGCTGTAGTCCTAAAGCTCCCTTCCCCCAGGTCCTCCTCTCTTCCAGCATCCTGGACCACAACGGCTCACTCTGTACTTTTCTAGTAGCAGCATATAAGGAAATGCAGGTAACAGGAAAGATATTAAACCAAAATATTTCAGTTGAGCAGCTTAAGGTACGAGAACCCTTATAGCTACATCTCCTTAGATTTACTGGGTGGTTATTTTGCTCAGCAAAATTCTACTGTGTTTGCAGACTCCGTGTATCTCATTGTCTGTTTAAAAGGACAATAGTTTGCCAGAATAACACATAGTTCCCTGTAGCTCAGTGTATGTGTTGTCACTAACTGGCTCTAGTAAAGAACTTAACAGCTGATAAGTTTTTCCAAATAAGTTAAATATCTGGTACATATTTAGTGATTTTTCTGAGACCTCAACTTTTCCCTCAGAGCAAAAAGCCTGAACTGTGTGCTGAGTTTCCTTGGTGTGGGCACAGGTGACAGAGTAACTGTCCCCGTTTTTCTCCATGTTACATAGTTGTGGCATTGCCAGGATGTGCATCCAGAACCAAGGATAGTCCTGGATCTAGTTAGGTGGTTGTAGTCACAGTGAATCTGGTGTGGGCCTGCCATGCTCTAGATGTTCTTGCTTACTTTTCTAGAATAATTTTGCGTGGAATATAAGAAAAGGCAACGCAAGTTGGTATTGTGTCCTATACTTCTATTCATCCCTGTCACTGTTGGGCCATCAGATGTTCAAGTGTAAGTTTAATATAATGCTAGATTTATTATTGATGAAGAACCCAGTTTCTCCCTCAGAGCATTGTTGTGGGTAGCGTTGTGACGCTGCAGAGCCCCCCCCTCTACCTTCTGGCATGCTTGTTCCATTTTCCAGACAGGTTCGATGGGGTGAGTGGTGTAGCTGCCTGATGGAGCTGAGTTTCTTCATCCAACCTACTGGTAGCTTCTTTTAAGGTCTGTCCAAGCGAGGAGATAAAACAGCATGCCCTGAAACACTCATATGGTCTGTCTTTAGATTTGAGGTGTTACTGTAGCATTGCAAACTGAGTAGGAGAGCCTGTCTAACCCAACATGGAGCTTGGCTGATGCCATTTGGAGTATGAAATTGGAATTTCTGTGAGAAGTGTTCTTTTAAGTTCAAATAACAGAAGCCATTGAAAAAACTGTTCCCTGGGATTTCATGAGCAGGGAAAGAGGTTACATACAAGTCATTTTGAATTATTCACTCTAACTCATGTCATACATTAAACCAACCAAGTTAGATTAAAAGGCTGATTCTTTATGAGCAGGCGGTGGTAAATATGATCACGAAGCAGGCCTTTTCAGAACAATTGTATGATTGGTTTGCTCTCTGAAATAGTTATTCTAGACTCTCTGAGGAAAAATTTATTTGTGCTTTTATTTAAAGAAAATATTTGAAAGCCTAGGTCCAGCTCGGTCTTGATTTTCCCAACCGGAAGAAATATTCCTGCTTTTAAACAATTTTAACAGCTGCAAGGAAGCCACAGTCATCTTTGATCTGTCAGAGAAATTAGTTTTCGTTGTTAATAAAACCTGATATCTTGGACAGGATGTTTAAGAAGTGATTGTGGACCAATTGTAACCCTCATTGCGCAAACAGGAGTCAGCATTAAACGTCTGCGTTTAATAGAACCTATACACCACCTAAACACGGACAGAAAATTGAGTACCTCCAAAGAAACACGCAGTCTGCCTCACAGTGGGCCTGCTGCTGCTCCTCTGGCTGAGGTCTGCTGTAAATCTTCTCTTGCCTTTTCAATTTGGGGTCATGGCTGCAAGTGTGTGTAGGAAGCGTGGGGGTACCCCTGTGCTGCTGGCTGGGGCGTCCTAAGTAACTCAGTGCTGACTGATGCGGCCTTCTGCTGCAGTATGACTTTACTGGTAGGAGTGTGGGTGCTTTAAGAATTAGATATGGGTTTTCTGGCTATCTCTGGGATCCACTGGCGTTCTTCATTGCCCGTCTTGTTTTAGGCTGTAATCGCATTTGTGTGTCTCACTGATGTCAGTGGGACTATTTACTTGGGTTATTCGTGCTGTTAAATATTTTAAGGAGACCTCAGTGAAGGATATCAATAACTGTAACCCAAGACCAGATTTCAAATAAATCAAATTAATTCAGGATTTTGCTTCTCATGATGTATTGAATTAAGTTAGATACCGAACAGAAGAAACAAAATGGTAGAGGTGGTGTCTGTTCCTGTAAGGTTGTTGGTACAGTGCTTGTCATCAGATAAGGGCGAAAAAAAGATTAGCATGGCTAATTATTAAATATAATTCCAGAAAAATGTGCAGCAGGGGGAAGAGAGGTCACTGCTTCTATGAAGAATCCCCCCAGTGTTCTATCCAGAGAGACAATATGTCAGAGACTTGTGTTTGGGAAGCACAAGAACTGTTGAGGATTTTAGAGTTATGTAGTACTTAACCTGGTATTCCTAGAAGGTCAAGAATAAGGATAAATCCATGATTTCAGCCATCCAAGCGAGGATGACTGTAAAGAGGCAGTCTGAAGAGGTGAAAATATAACAAACTTCCTTAGGCAGTAAACATGATGGAGATAAAACTCATCTGTCTATGTCTTTTACCCTTGGAGATACTCTGGAATATTCTGCAGGGCCTCCATTTGCAGTTCCAAGAGACCTTGGGTCTCCTGTAGGTACTGCGTGGGTATTTCAGATGTCTTTCAGCAACCCAGATGTCTTGGGTCCTTTGTTTAGGCAGTGGAATCCCAGCTTTGGTTCTGTAGTATACTTTGGTTTTAGAGAGCTGGTTCTTATATATGAAAAATTAGGTTCAAAGTAGTACTTATGCTCCTACCTTTTCATTAATTTATTGGAAAAATAGGAGCCTAAAGTAAAAAAGGTTGAGCACTTACATGCTGTGTTCAATCTGGGCTGGGGAAGGAACCTCATTCCGTCCAACAGCTAAGGACAGCTGCACTCCATGTACTCATCCAGCCTTCCAGGGAACCCTGAGCTAGGAGAGAGTGCTTTGTTTGCATGGAAGGAGGCAGTACAGACTTAGGAATTCAGCACAGCACTGCTGAGTGCAGGTAAGAGCTGTGCTTTTATGTGTCATGGGAAACTTTGGTGATGCTTGCACCGTTGATCTTGGTCCCCTTAAAGCAACACCCTAGGAGACACAGGTATTAGCTTGTTTTTCATGATACTGTCTGGCTGGACTGGTCTGGCTTTAGAAAGGTGATGCAGCATGTGTGCTCGAGGTGAGTCATTGCAAATAGAATGAGGAGGGGAAATATGGCCTGCAGAAAATGATTGGATTGATACATGTAAAAGCCGTGTGTCTTATTTACTGTGTACTGTGGGGTTTTGTGTTGGGGTGTTTTATTTTAAAAATACAATCCTGTTGGTAAAAGGTAATGTTTTAGTGCTTCATATTGCATTTCTGTAAGAAATATATGGATGTTCAAAGTAGGAGCCTAAACAGTGGTAACAGCATGACTCTGAATTGTGCTTACTCCTTTTGAATGTGGCGATGGTTATCTGCCAAACAGTTATTAAGACCCCACTATTGTGTACAAAGCCATGGATGAGCTCCAGGGTTCACAATTGTGCCAGGCCAGAATATGCACTGCCCTGCTCGAATGCCATGTTTTGCATCTCCTGACCTTAGGTCAGTTCTGACAACTCTGATTGAAGCCCATGGCATCTATTGCAAATCAGAGCCCACTTAAGTAGGCAGAAGTAAAACATTTTAAATATTCCGTAGTAACTTTGAGATATAGTAAATATCTTGTAGTTTTTTCTTCAGTCAGACAACACAGATCTTTCCACTATGCTTATGAAGATCAGCATTCTGTTACATACTGGAGTTTGGTTTTTTGGTGGGGTTTGTTTGGTTTTTTTAAAGAAATTGTGACTGTGGTGGTTCATCACACTCATATTGTTAGTTAAGATGGTTACAATGTGAATTGAAGATTTTTTATTTGTTGGAAATCTTTTATTTGTCTACATTTCAACTATTATTTAAAACAAACACTCATTTTACTTCACTGTTTAAAAACAAAGCAAACCAAACCACCCGCAACCCCCGCCACCCCACAACCCTAGAAAGGCTGATTAAAAGCTGGTAAGTCCTGCTTGTATGTGTGATCTTATCAGACTGGCCTTTTCCTTTCCAGATGTCACAGTTTTATGTGGTGTAAATGATACTCTCATTACCCAGATGGTCTAAGAAGGGAACAGCTTCTGGGAGGTACGTGCTATTTAATTCTGCAAATCCAGGGTCTATAAAAAAAAAAAAGACCAAAACCAAAAAGAAGCTGGTCAGTAAAGTGTCTGAATATTGTGATATTCATTTGGGAATGGAAGCCCTGAACCAACTGTCTGCACACTTGGCCAGATGTGGCCTCATCTTTATAGACAACAACCAGACCACCAATAAAATTCTTCAAAATAAGACTCAGTGGCAATCACGGGACTGCTATTCTCATCATAACAAGCTCAACTGTGCACAAACAGTAAAGGTCAGATTTAGTTCTTATTTACACTGGAATATAATGGTATGAGGAGAGGAGATTTTTTTCTGTTGGGTTTTTTTTTTTGGGGGGGGGATTTTTTTGATGGAGTTTTGGGGGGAGGGTTGGGAGTTTGTGTTTTACATTTTTCAGAGAAGTAGCTGACAGTGAACTTACTCCCAACTTTCCTTATAGACATAACACATTTTTAGGAAGCAGATACGCAATTCAGCAGATACTAATAAGGCCAATAATTGGACACAAAGGGCTTAATTTTGTTTTTGGATGATGGTATACATTGCAGGAGTCTTGCTGAAGTTGAAAGGCACGTGTATCTGAGGGAAGAGCTGACCTATATTAGCAAGTGTGGCCTCCCTCCTAAATGCCAAAAGCTATTGGATACATTTCAGAAACAGCTCCTTGGAAATTGTTCTAAGTCAGCAAATGATCAAACAGAGAAGTATTTAAAATTACCTTGTTTTTGTAAATGCTGTGCTCGTTTTACTGGAGACGGGTGTAAATGTGCAAAGTTTGCTCTTTAGCTGAATCGAGTTTAAAATAGACTGAACACAATGTTCATGCCCTGCCTTAGTATAACCTAAAGAAAGTAGCTGCCATCCCAGTGGTATTCTTGGAACAGCAGCCGGGTATTCTAGTTTGGGCTCTGATTGCCTCCGCTGCAGTTCCCCAGAGCCTGCTTTCTGCAGATCCTGTGATAGAAAGTTCTGGCAGAATTTGCTGCCTCAAGGAATTGTAGGTGATGCAAAAGTTCTTGCCTGTCCAAGTGTCCTGATTTTGGCTGAGAGTTAATTTTCTTTCTAGTAAGTGGTATGGTGCTGTGGTTTGGGTTTAGTATGGGAATAATGTTGGTAACACACTGATGTTTTTAGTTATTGTTAGGTAGCTGTAGCACGTACACCAAATCAAGGACATGTCAGCTCCTCACACTGTGCCAGGCTTGCAAGCAGCTGGGAGAGCACAGCCAGGACAGCTGACCCACACTGGCCAAAGGGATATTCCATACCATATGGCACCTTGCTCCATATGCAACTGTTCAAGCTAGCTGGGTGGTGGGATTGCTGCTTGGAAACATCTGGGCATCAGGCTGGGGTTTCTTTTTCTTTTGCACATAATTAGTAATGGTGTTTATGCATCACTGGGATTATTGTTATTATTGTTTTCCATTGTTATCCTATTTTCTTTGTCAGCCTATGAGTTCTTTTTTCCCCATTCTCCTTCCCATCCCCTTGTGGGTGGAGGAGTGAGTGAGCAGCTGCCTGGTGCTGAGTTAGTGTTTGGGGTTGAACCATGGCACCAGGTGAGTCCAAGTCGGAGCAGATCCATCAGGACCTGGAGACAGGATCTCTGTGCTGCTGCTCCCCTCTTTGCCTGTCTGGCAAAGTCTGTGCTGTGGGAGGGAAAGGCAGGCAGTTCATACCAGCTAAGTGCCTGCTCTTGAGAAACATAGTGCCAGTCAAAGAATGTTCCTGCTTTTTTCTAGCCTTTTCTGGACAGTAGAGATTCGCACTGAGCTTAGTGTGCTCCACAAGTGCTGCTCCTCCTGTCCTTTTCCCAGGCTTTTCTGTATGTTGTTTTTCTCAGTTTCAGGTTCCAAGTGCTCTTTTCTCTCTAATAAGAGAGGTAGAAGTGTGGGATATTGGTTTAGTCAGTGCTTGTTGAAGGGGAATTTTCAATGTGAAGGAATGATAAATGTGAAGTAAAGATAATGCCTTCAAATACAGGTTATTTTTTCGAAGATGACTCTGAAGTGTAGGATATTCTGCAACGATCACATGTTTTCAGTTCTCAATTTGGAAAAAAATAGCTGTTAAGTATCAAAGAAAGCAAACAAGATTTTGGGTAATTCAGGTGGGGTTTTTTGAATACTGAAGGGCATTAAAGTTGGCCTTTAGACCTTAGTGACACCAACTTCTACTACTTCTTCTATCTTTAGCTTTCTGGTAATCTGCTGGCCAGCAGACCTCTCAAACATCAAGTCCCTGGAATGTTTTGCTGCTCACCATCTGTATTTTTTAAAGTGTAAAAGTGTGAGGAATAATTGCCAAGAAATGGAACAATAGAAATGTGAAGCTGAAATTTTATTTAGGTTGCTAATCAGAGAGAGGGCCTTTAACACTGTCGGGGAAATAGAAACACGAGCAGAGCATAACTCAAAGATACACGTTTGAGGGAAACTGTGAATGTGACAGCAGAGCTGAACAAAACCCCTTTGGAAGCTGTGGAAGAGACTGTTGATTCTAATGTAAGTTGATAGCCAAGGCCTGGAATTAATCAGAGGGTCTAGCAAGGCAAGGCTTCTAAATTACTGAGAAGGCAGAAGATGAACAGTGAGAATAAAGTATTGTTAAATCTGCTGATCTGAGTACCAATGATAGGAGCAGCAAGTAAAAATGAAAGTGTTGGCTAAAGTGCTATGAGAAGGTGCAAGTAGGTTATGATTAGGGGGAGAGGAAGAATCTCTGATGAGAACTCAGGGTGTTAGCACAGATCAGGCTGGTTTAGCAGAGTAAAATGTCCATGGGGGACTAAGGAGTTGGGAAAACCTGTAGGGAGGTGGGAGGACTGAAATTTCTGGAAGAGCATAGTGAGGTGACAGAAGTAATTGTCACTCATCTTGTTGACCTCTGATTGTCTTCTGAGAAGGGTGTCAGATGTATTGTCATCTATATGGCTGTAGCTGGTCCAGCAGCTGTGGGCAAAGAGAAAAAGATACTGTCAGGAAAACAGAGAAGTACACAGAGAACATCTGAAACTCAGCTGAATTAATTTCACTTCAGAAATTTTTCAGTTTCACATTCTCTTTGACATTCCCCATCACTGGGTAAATTTTTTTTCTTTCCCAGTTTCTCCCAGGTTGCATTCCCACTCTCTGCTAGGATAGGAAGGTCTCCAAATCAAATTCCAGCTATTGCATTCCATCCAAGCATGTGGCTGTTTCTTTTTTCTCTGTCCTGCACCAGTGGAAATTACACAGGTGCAGTATTTCAGTTTTGATCTGAAACACTTGACTGAGCCAAAGGTGTATTTTTGGTCTAGATCCTGAATTGAGCAATCCCTGAGCCATCAGTGTCTATCTCTTATGCAGCTTCTGTTTCACTGTTTTTATCCAGTGCAAAGATTTTTTCCAGATCAATGTCCTCCGGTGAAGACCATCTTCTATCCTAAGGATAATCTTTCCCTTTGTAATCCAGTGTTGGAACTGTAATCTTCAAGGGCAAATGTCACTTTTTCACTGTGGGAAGCAGGAAAGTCTGTCTCAAAATCTCTGTTTACTTTATTGGTGGAGATACTTGTTTTATATATGAATTGGCTTTGCCTAACTGCAATATCTGAGCACTTTTTCAGCATTACCATTAAAAGTGAAGCAGGATGCTTTTATTAACCCCTTTTATAATTGCTTCAGCTTTGGGATGGGATAGAGAATTCTGCGGTAACGCAGGTTCCAAATGATATGTGTCTGTTACTCATACTTCCAAGTGAATGTGCCTGTTGCCGTGTTGGGAGTTGGAGGAGATTGCATTGAAACTGATGAGCATGAGAGGTCATTTAGCAAAATGCCAGAAGCAGTTAATCTTGTTACTGTTTAGGCAGCCTCTGCCTATTCTGCGAATGCCCAGATCACCAGGCCACGGGCAGGGCTGGATCCTGAGGCTTTCCCTGGGGTCTGAGTACAGCCTCAGGGGATATTCTTAGTGCAGGAGTACTATATACAAGAAAGAGAAGCTGACCACACAGAAAAAGAACTGCGGAGCCATACGCAGAGAGGCCCATGTGTTGCAGTTGAAAGAAAGCCAAAGAAATGCTTGGACTTGCTTTTCCCTTTAGAGAAAAAAGTAACACGTGTGAGAGAGGTGGCCAGAGACAGTGAGCATGCAGGGTAGTGTTTGGGATAGAGTATCTGATGGAAAGAGTCTTGGAAGTATAAGCAAACACCCCCTATCTCTTCCTGATGGATCTGTGCGGAGCTGGGGGAAGACAGGACTTTGTGCACATTTATTGTAACTTAAGTGGGATCACATCAAAGACATGTCTGAGGCCGTTGCCAGTTTCACCTACTAATGCAAACACTGTGAAACTCCCCAGATATATTAGCTATATGCTTGGGTCAACTGGAGCAGTTTTTCCATTTGTATAATTCAAAATAAAATGAGTGTGGAAAGTACTGCTTGCATAAAAGCTGTGTACTTTTCTTAGCTGTAAGGGAATCTTACTGTATCTCACTGTGTTTTTAATTCCATTCTCAAAAAATTACCTGTTTTTATTCTGCAAAACTAGTGTTCCTCTTTCCACTTTTACATTCCTTAGCCTCTCTTCTTTTTCTGATCAAACTACTGAATGCAGTGGACAATTTTTCTTATGTGTCTTCCGGCTCCAGAGCTAGGAATTCTTTAAAATAATCATTTATTGTTCCAACTGTAAATACACCATAGCACAGAAAATGCTAAGTCATAGAAGAAAGAAAAAGCATATTACAGCTGGAACTGATACTGGGTGCATTAATTAGATCCTTCCTCCAATCTTATGAAAACATAACTAAACCATGAAAGCAGGAACATTGTGCTAGCTCAACTAAACATACATCAGTTACTCATCAAGGCAGGACTTTTAAAACTCCTATTTTCAATTCTAGTCTACAACAACAAAAGTAAGTTCACCAGTGAGATTAGTATGGCTATATGATACTGTGTATTGCTAGTGTGTTCATGCAGGAAGAAACTGAACAAGTCTTCAGAATATTAACTGAAACAGCACTAGTCCCACTTTCTGTCCCAAAACAAGCACTTAACAAAGCTGCTTCGGTAAAGGGATGAGGGAGAGAGATAGAGGAAGCGTTGTCTTCAAGTGTGGAGAGAATTAGAAAAAAACCAACCCACTCTACTGTTTGACAAGCAGGAGAGAAGCAATGGAAGGTGAAAATAAGTGAAAATTGCAGTCTTTAAATAAGTGACAGAAGAGGTGTCAGGGCAGAGGAAAAGGAGTCTGGAAATGCAGGGTTTGGTTACAGAGCAGTGGTGTCACCCTGGTGTATTTGAAAGTTTGCTTATGGACAGGACTAAATCGTAGCGATGGATGTGTGTGTCTTGGCACTCAACCTGCCATTTCTGACTTGAGCAGAAGGCAGGAATTGAGATCAGGAACTGTCACCTGGGAAACACCTGCTTACCTAGTGCCTGGTTCAGGAGTTAGCTGTTTTACTATGGGTTCTTACTTTTTAGCTTGGTTTCCTAAAGCAGAAAAGGCTTTGGTCACTTTTTTTTTTTTTTAATGTTTACTTAATGAATGCGTATTGCTAAGTCTCCCACTAAAACAAGTAAGAATGCCTTCCCTGCCAGACTTTTAAACCAGTTACTTGTATTTGGCAGAGAATTAGGGATCTAGAGTTGTCATTGTCCCCAACAAAATATAGCTGGTATGCAGTATAGAGAAGATACTGTACTAATGCCTTTGTTGAGTGGAAAATTCAGGAATAGCTCATCTAGGTATTAAAGAATCAACATGAAGGAATAAACACGGACTATCCACAGAAAACCTTTCCATGACAGTTATGGCCTATTAGACAACAGAGAAACCCTTCTGGATTCCTTCAGGTTAAAATAGCAAACTCTATCTTCCTTCAGTGTGACTACAGCACGGATTTCTGAGGAAAAGCTCCCAAAAGCCTACAGCCTAACAGGGCAAGACAGAGGTTGTATTCACGTGAAGTACGGAAGGGCAGCCATGTTCTATATATTTTGTCCTTCAACGAGCTGTAGGATACCAACCATAATGTAAAATGAGGCCAAATTAATGGCTGTGTAGTGAGTTCACCTTACCCTGATAAAACTGCTCTGTAGAGACACAGAAAAAATTAAGTGTGTCATCCAAGGGATGAAAGACGGGGTTGACTTGATAACCCATGGTTTATAAACTGCCAACTGTTAGCATTGGAGTTGCTTCTAGTTGTTGAACGATTTTCTATCACCACTGTTGGAGAGCCAACAGAAGATGATATAATCAAAACATAAGGGCCTGATTCCTAAAGTGAAATATGTTTTGTTTGTGTAAGTGGGACCTAGGATTTGTCTTCATCATTAACATTACACAGATGGTGACACCCTAGGGAAGAAGACCCTTGAACCACATGTGTCCTAAGGTATCTTTAAACTCAGTAAAAGCCATCATTACTTACTCTGTGTGCCATACTTCTATGTCATTGGTTGCCAAGTTCCATTATGGCTAATTGATTTACTATGTACAGATGTAGTGAACTTTTTAATGTCTTTGGACCAGATGTTGCTGAACTAGAGGTCAGTTGTGGGACTTGGTGTATCAATCAAGTTCGGAAATAGAATAAACCGGTTTTCATGTTGAAAGGAAAATAAATCTCTGACAGTTGTTCTGTTTGTTGTGTTTTTCCTTCAGACAGACTAAGCATCAGGACAGATGTTTGCCATCAGAGCTGCTTGGATGCCTTTGTAGTGGAGAAAAAGGTAAATTGGAGGCTGTGGCATTCATGGCTTGGACAAGTGCACTCTGCGCTGGGTTACAAACTGGCTGCATGGCCGAGCCCAGAGAGTGGTGGTGAATGGAGCCAAATCCAGATGGCGACCGGTCACCAGTGGTGTTCCCCAGGGCTCGGTGTTGGGACCAGTTCTGTTCAA
>VXBZ01002400.1:157193-273865 GCA_013399135.1 Heliornis fulica
CCAGGGAAAATTTAGGTTAGATATTAGGAAGAACTTCTTTACTGAGTCATCAAGCATTGGAACAGGCTGCCCAGGGAGGTGGTTGAGTCCCAATCCCTGGAGGTGTTTAAAAGATGGGTAGATGCGATGCTTGAGGACATGGTCTAAGGGTAGACTTGGTGGCGGTAGGTTAATGGTTGGCCTGGATGATCTTAGGGGTCATTTCCAGCCTTAAAAATTCTATGATTCTATGATTATCACCAGCAGCACTTTTCTGTGGACCAATAGCTCAGGAAATTCAGCCATAGTTTCAGGTCATCTCTTGTAGTTGCTTCAGCGGCAAGATGTCCTCAGTCTTGTTGGAACATGCGATCTTGTGAGCAGAGAGTAGATACAGTGTAAGCACTGTGTTTCTAATGATGCCAATTCTAGACAGACAGAGGAGTGGCAGAGCAGTTGTAAGCTGGTGGAGTGGCTTGCTGCGTTTTCAGATGACAAGGAAAATGTTTTCTGGTTGACTTGATAATGAGCGTGTTGCAATAAAAATAATTTCATCAAATCTGCAGACTTTCTGAACTAGGAGTGTACCTCTGGTGTTACTATTCTCAGGGGATCTTGAAACTTGTTGTAAAAATCTAGGGACTAGGGTCTGATACAGCTTTAAAGAGTTGGGAGGAGAAGATAAACTGAGTGTGAATTTACAGTTTCAGAAATGGGAAAATACAAAGCTCCAAGGCATGTTTTCTAGTCACTTGTGCTGACCGTCTCATTTCTGTTCTCGTACTTGAGGAAGTCAGTTGATCCCTTTTTACATGAGGTAACATTAAAAGCGTTTCAATGTTGAGTGAAATCAATTATAAATCATATGGTCTAGCTAAATCAGAAAATAAAGGCTTGTTGAAGAAATCACTTGGTATGGAAGTGATGTGTTAACTATTACACAGGAAATCAGACTAGATAATCAAAATGGTACTTCTGGCCTCAAAATACACTAGATCTGTCCAATGAATATTTATTTTTTTGCCTGTGTTTGATGAGGTAACTGGTGGCTCCTTTGAACTTTCTCAAGCAGAATAGATCTTAGTTACATGTTGTAAATCAAATGGGAATAGCTCTTTTATAAAGCCATGTACAATGTCAAAACCAAATTGTGGCAGTAGAGCAAATAAGTGTTCATCTTGTTAACCCAAAGATGGGTTGCATCTTCACAAGCCAATATTTAGAATTGTTTTCTCACTTCCTTAAGTAGAATATGATGTTACATATGATACAACAAGTCTCTCTATTTGCCTCAGTGTGTACAGTAATGCAGGTCAAACAGGATTTAAGGATAAATGTGACTGCCTTTTTTTTTTTTAAAGTTTATGGTATTTCCAGATAAGTGCTAGAGTGAATACTTAAATATACCCATTTGTGACATTTTTGTTCACTATCACCAGGCTACTTGTCCAAGATCATAGTCATCCTAAACAAAATCACAGCACTTCAGTTACAATTTGATTAATTCATTTTCCTTCTGGGACTGTATCCAGTTAGCCTTAAATAAGGTTACTCAGGATTTGGCTCGTGTTATGTACACATAAGAATCAAGTGGAAGCTGGAAGTGCTGCATTGTGATCTTGCAATGCTATCTTAATCTCATTGAACAAAAGAAGGAAAAAAAATAATGAGAAGGCAGTAAAGGTGGTGAATTTTTTTAATACATAGTGAAGCACTTCTCTAAAACAAGATTCTCAGAACATATAAATATCCTTGAAGTATGTTTGATTTTTTTAGTTATTTATTGTTGTAGATATTAACTCTGAAGCAAAATGTTGTCCTTCAGGAATCAAGGTATGCATATTGTCTTGAAGGCTTTGGGCAGAACCTTAAACATTGAAATGTATAATTATATTGTGATTTTAAAAAAACAAACAAAACACCTGTAGATTTCTGTAAAATAAGCCAAGAACTAAAGCCTAAACCAGCCAAGAAGTACTGCTGCTGTAGAATTGAGGAGCTCACTGATCAACCTCATTTAGGTGAATGTAGACTATCTCTAACAGAGAATGAATGACACAAAAATAATTGAATCCACATTCCTTTTATCTTCCCATTTGGGAGTAGAGCTCAAAGAGTTGTGGAAATGCTTTCTAATGAGATTTTAAATTTCTTGTAGCAGTACCACAGGGAGTTCTTTGGTCTTTGAATTTGCTAGGTTGTAGCTCTTTCTTGATTTCAAATATTTCTTTAGAAATATTTGTAAATACAAAATAGCTGCAAAGATGGCCATCCAAATACAAACAATTCAAGGGATTTAGAATTTGTGTGCAGCTCTTTGCTGAAGTTAACATGTGTGCCTCAGTATCAGGCCTCCTGGAGTACTTCCAGAATTGCCTGGCTTTCTCTGGGTTTGTAGATGTGGCTAGCCATTGTCCTTGCTTTCATTCCCGAGTGATTGCCAGCCTCTCTCTGTGATGTCCATTAAGAGAGAGCAAATCTGTGGATAAGCTAGGGGAAAAAAC
Source organism: Heliornis fulica (assembly GCA_013399135.1). Classification (NCBI taxonomy): domain Eukaryota; kingdom Metazoa; phylum Chordata; class Aves; order Gruiformes; family Heliornithidae; genus Heliornis; species Heliornis fulica. Next base: position 159,677 of record VXBZ01002400.1, read on the forward strand.
ATAAATATATTGTCTTGCAAATGCATTTGCTTTGTCATGCTGGTTCTGTTTCTTTCTTAGTTATGTGCATGAACCTGTACAATCTACCTCTGGTCTGGGAAACATGGAAAACGTAACTTGTCGTTTAGGAATATGCTTCTCCCCAAAGGCAAAAGAGTCTGACTGTTTCCAGCAGCAGTAAACGACATCAGAGCCCAGTGCCCTGCTGCGTGAGGAGTCAGGTTAGCACTGTGGTGCTGTAGGTTGTCATTTCAACTCCTCAGCCTTGAGTTTAAGCCCGTGCTGATTACCAGGAGGGGTGGTTAACAATCACAGGAACCGTAAGAGAGGGTGAATTTTATGGTAATACATATTTTTGTTATTGACTTGACACAGCAAGTAGCTCTGGGTTCTCAGTCAGGATGACAGTGATGAACTGCACCTGTGTGTACATCAGGGCAGCTACTTATGTGTTTGGTGACCAGGAAGAATCCAAATGGCAGATTATTCAACTTAAGTGCAACACCAGTATGTATCCTTACATTAAGCTGTCAGACGTGCACATGTGTGTCCCTCACATCCTACAGGCCAAATCCTTCAAAGCTTTCAATTAAATGGATTTTAATTGGACCTGTACTGTTGTTTTGGATGATGGCACTCAGGCACTGGTATTGAAGGGAGCTGCAGGGTGGTCTCAGAGAAGTCGCTGGGGCTGCCCTATGCTGGATGCACCAACCCAGGGCACTGCTCAGTCAAGCTGTCAGATCCTCAGGGAAAGCACATTTAAGAAAGGGCAAAAAAAGCCAGACAGGCAGAGGAGAAGGGGAAAAAAACAGCACGTGACTGGTGAGAAAGGGATGGGAGGTGGAGGATGTATTCCAAGTTCCCAAACAGTGTCACCTCCAGTCCCCATCTTGAGGAATTTTTGCACTTGGAGACTTCATTGAGGAAATAAATTATGCAGGATTTCATACAGAGCTAAATTAATAATCAAATTAATACAGTTTTTTGGAAGTTTATATGTGTGGATTTGGAATAGACCACACTACACAAGCACCATCGCATTTTAGTAAGTGTGTAACTTTAGAAGGGAAAGTGTTGTATATTGAACATAAGTACTGTGATTTTTTTTTCAGGTGGATAACTGGAATGTGAACTGTTTTGTTTACTGCTATTACAAAAACTATCTTTCAAAGTAAAAATCATAACATAACAGGTTTTACAACCCATTCCTATTTTTCATCTGTCCCCTTTCTCTGTTAATGGTACCTTTTATTTAGATAATGAAAGGAAAGGTTTATCAAACAAGCAAGGTAGGTAGGAAAAATTCACTTCTCTAATTCTCGTATATGCATTGATGACTCTGCTGGTTTTGATAGTGAACTGACAGGAGAGCATTTGCTGACTGGCTGCTTGATGAACAGTACTTGTTTTCTGTCTACCGCTCTCTTCCACCAAACTGATGCATTCATGGCTCCTCAGACCCAATGATGTTCTGTCCCAGAGGTGGCTTTTCGAGATCTCCTAAGTAGTACCCGTGTTTAGGAAAGAGGAAATGGTGCTTTAGAATTTCATGCATGGATTTGATGTACTCATAAACTGTTTGCTATAGACAGATAGGTACTGTCAATGTCTCTTTGGTTTCCTCTAAAAGTCTTCTAAGTAGTGCAATCAAGGGCAATTACTGCATCATTTGCTTGTGTTTATAACATATTAGAGCTTTCTGGGCTTAAGCACTGCAATCCATCCTGATTGCTACCAAGTAATGCTTTGCAGACTTGTAAATCAAAACTGTGGCTGATTTTCAGCAGCATGATTGTCATGTTTTTGAAACTTTTCTAATTAAAACTTTATGAGCAGGCAATTAAAAAGCAGAGAAGTTTCCCTGCATTGCAAATGAATATAAGCCATAGCAGTCTCCACAAAAATAAGCCTCCTCTATATTTACTTTTCTTAAAAAAAATAAATGACATTTGGTGGTTTCAGGCTTTCCAAACTATTTGCCATGGTTTTCTTTGAAACTTTCTCTTCTGGTTGACTTGAAAGTATGAACTTAACAAATCAGACTGCTTAGTGAGACTTTCTGACTACTACACTTCAGGTGTAACCTTTCCCACTGTTTCTTTTTATTTTGTGTGTGTGCTTAGCAAAAATAACCCTTCTAAATAAAAAACTTAGTGTTTTGAAGTATAAAATATTATTTTTAAAAAGGTTTCCAAAACATGAGCAAACGTTACTAAGACACGTAAAGCCAAGGTTGCTCGTAATCTACAATGAAGTCATGATAAAAACAATTACAGGTAACAGAATTAGTAAGATCTGTTAACTTTTGGAATATATCCCTTTGATGGGTTTATATAAAAATAAGAAAAATAAAGCTATTATGGTGAACTTGTATTTTGGGTCACTTGATAAAGCCTACATACCATGACTGCTCTGGTCTAAATTTCTAATTGGTCATGTGCAGAATGCCAACACATACTAATTTTTAGTGATGACAAATAATTGCATTCACTTTAATTTTGGACTACCATTTAGAAGATGCATAAACTCCAAACCAAAAATGAGTTAACTTTGAAGTGCTCCATTCAGTCTCAATAAAGTTGTCAACATAATGCTTAGAAAAATGAGCATATATTAAGCAGAACAGTTCCTCTTTTACTGCAGTTTCCACTTAAGCAATCATATTTCTGGGTTAGAATTTGGAATCAGAAGAAAAACAAAGATGACATGTTGAAGAGGTATGGTTGTCTGGAATGTGCAGGATATGTAACAATCCTTTATGGGATGGAATCATTTCCTTCATTTAGCAACTGGAACCCAGATGAGGGGTAAGAACTCTTTGCGAGATCTAATGATCACTTTTTTGTTCTTATTTCTTTCTTTTTCCATCACTGTGTACTAGCTTTGACTTGGACTTAGATCTTAATTCTAGGTGGCTGCAATTTGGTGACATGAATTTTGTATCTGTGTGTTGCACTAGTTTTATCACTCTGTACTTTCTCTTTGTTCTTTGCATTACTGTCAAACAACTTGCAATTTTCTTGTCTCAGTGATTTTCCTGGAAGTCTTGCTAGCATAAATGCTTGAGAACTTTAACTGCTCTATTGATACTGGAAGAACTTAGGATGTGGCTTAGAAGAAAAATGTGACTCCACAGATGGGTCACTGAGGCTGTTTCTGAGCTTTCTTCTCAGTGTTAACGTTGCTTTTTTGGTTTGCTTGGCCTGTAGTTTCTTGGTCATCTCACCAATTTAGCTGGCCACCATTCTGAGGTTCTTAATGACAGTATTTTTTTCCTGTGCTGGACAATGATCGAAGAGAACAGCTTGTGACTCTAAGCCCTGTATCACAAACTTGTTTAATTCTTACCATAATGGGAATCCTTGTATATAGTGGAAACCATGTTCTTTTAATAAAATAAACACTATATAAAGAATAAAATGATAAGTAATTTTTAATGATTTTTCCAGATGAATAATTAGTTTTGTATAATGCAGGGAATACACATAATTTTCTTGACAAAAAAAAAAAAAAAAAGAGGAAACCATACCAGAGCAGAAGGCATACTTTGACATTTATTAACATGCAAATTAAAGATACCATTGCACAGAAGGGGTAGTGCCAGAATGCCAAGTGGCAATTTCCCAGTGTATGTTACAGGGTAGCAGTACTAATTATCTCTTCTTTCAGTGAGAACCAACTGGTCTGGAGCTAAGTAGGTGGTATTTCTTTGGAAAATGTATGTACATTACTAAAAAGAGCATTGTCCAAGTTGTGCCCTTTTATAGGTGTTAAAATACAAACTTAATTTCTGTGTGCTTGACTTTGCATATGTAAAGTGTATGCAATGCACTTTTAAATTGTGATTTCAGGGGAGGGAAGAAGGGATAAAGACAACAGTGTGCATCATCCTACACCAGTCCCTGACAGACTTCAAACTTCAGGTTGCTGTGTTGCCTGGGGCACCACAGCACTAAAATGCTAACTGGTGGGCGTCCTGCCGCTAGAGGGGAATGGAAGCACATGGTTTGCCCCCGGTTTTCCCAGCTGTTTGCTCCTTAGAAAAGTGATGTCTTGATTGCACAGTCTTGGGTCTTGGAAGAGCTTGTTGTCTCATTGTTCTGTCCCTTTTTTTTTCCCCCACATTCATGGGGTGTCCCAAACTTGTTTCCTCATCTGTCCCAGAGTCTATCTTGCACTCCTCTGTTAGTCCTTCCCACAAACTGTCATCTTGTTTTTGACCTGTGATATCCTTCCTTGCGTGTCAACACTTCTTTGCTTACATTTTTGCCAGTCTGTCTCCAAGTCCTGGATCTGCACTCCTCCTCACCTTGTGCTCCTAATCTCATTCTGTTCTGCATGGCTTTCCTCTTCTGCCCCTTCCTTTTCATCTAAGTCAGGCTGCTTTCTCCCATGTTTCTTGGAGAATGAGACCATGGAGATATTTTTTTTCCTGATACTTGAATACTGTAGGATCCTCTGGGAAGCTGGAAAAGCATCAGTGGAGTCCTGCATCCCTGCAGTCCTAGAGTGGAGAGGAGAATCCAGTTGGTGAGCTGTGTGGGGCTGGAGCATTCTCAGTGCAGGGACTGAAGAACTGAATTACTAAACAGTTTCATGTCTCTGAATGACTGAAAATATCTAGCTATTTGTTACTCTGTCAAAGTTGAGTGGGTTTTGACCAGTATGGGGAAAAATGTCCCTCTGATCTGACAGGAACATTAGAATGGTCTTAGAGCTTCTTAATGAAGTAGCAATAACACTGTAATTAAGATGGCTGAAATAAGGCTTTTGAAGGGGTCTGTTCATACCACCTAGACTTAGGTACCTAATTTAAAGTTTGCTGGAGGCTTGTGATCAAAGTCAGTGATCAAAAAGGGATTCCCAGATGACGTTTGAGATGATCTGAAGTAGATTTCTACTTGGCATAGTCTCTGGAATAGTATGTCTTTTGGTGTTCACTTTATATGGAGCTTAAAGTGACTGGGCTTCTCATACAGGAACTTAAATTAGAGGTCTGAAGTGAAGAGGTATAAAAAAAAGCAGAACTTTGTTCAGGGTAATAGATATAAAAAAAAAACAAAACACTGTGTCCTGTACTTTATCATGAGGCAGATAAATGTCCCAAAATTTCAGCACAGCGAATTATGTTTGTTAACTGCTAAGCAAAACCTGAATTTATGTAGTCCTGTCAATAAGTGTTAGTATTTTTGCAACCTAATATATGCTTTTCACAGACTGTGGGAAAGAAGTTACTGGATAATTAATGGAGACAAGTAAGGTAGAAAAAGACATTTGTTAAAAGTTTCCTTTCAATGGTTGAATTCAATGTATGTTAGAAGAGACATTAAAAAGAAAGTATCAGGATCGGTATTTATTAATCACCTAGTCAGGAACTGCGCCACTATTTCAAATATTAAAATTAGTTTTCAGGACACACCGGTCAGGCTGAGGTTGCCATCTGGTCAGATTGTATAAGTTTGGAAAATGAAACAAGCTTTTTGTTGTATGTATGTATCTAATGATTAATAAGTTAGTGATAGTGAGCTGTGAGTTACGCTGGGCGTATGCCAGAAAGCCCAGGGAAATCAGTGTCATGAGCCATCCATTCATTTCATTCATAGAATTTGCTCACAATGATGCAGGGAGGGATGAGGAATGAAAGGCTGTCTGTAAAAAGCATTAATTATCTCTGCCATGTATAAATGGACCTGTATATTTCATAAATTTTCTTGACTGGAGTGATTGACCTAAACCCACTGATCCCAGTGATGAGTGGGGAGAAGGAAATCTTTTCTGTGGCTGACATGATCTACTTTGCTTTATTGTGAAGATAGGAAGTTCCAGAGAAAAAGATGGGGGAGAAAGTAATACTTCAGATAAATTTTAGGTGATCTCACATCATGCCTATAAAATAACTGGTTAAGAGTGACTATTCCCAGTTTGAACCTGAATCAGATGAGTTTTTTGATAAAAATAATGTGTTTCTGCTAAGACCTTTCTGAAGTCATTTCTCCAAAGAATAAAAAGCTGTGTAGTAAAGATAGATTAAACTTAAGAAGAACTGATTTTTACCAGGATCCCAAGTGAAATGCATGAAGAGGGAATGTTTTGCAACACTGTAACTGCAGTGTTTTGCAACACTGTAACTGCTGTTACAGTGTTGCAAAACATTGCTTAGAGGTTAAAATGACAAATATTCTGAATGACTAAATTGTGTAAATACTTTAAAAAATAAAAAGATAACAAGTGCTTGAAGTTGATCAGAGGCATCTTTCAAAAGTGGTCTCTAAAGAAAGATAAACATACTTATTTTTTCATATGATCGTTTGCTCCTTAACAGACTACAATATGAAGATGAGGAATTCTGCATGCTTATGTCCATAAAAGACTTGGTGACTGGCTTTCACTGCTGTCTGTGCTGTCCCTCTCCTTCGTATTTCTAGTGCTGACATGAAGAACAGGGTTTTGTAATATAATGCTAGTGACAAAGGCATCAGGTATAATGTGAGGTTTAAAGTGGTTTATGTATGACTTAATAGATGGATGATCATTAAATTAAGTAGGGTGACAGGTTCCACAGGAGTATGTGTTGACCAAAAACTCAGTTTTTCCCAGCCTCAGAGGTGTGCAATGCTTTCAGGTACCAAAGGTTTCTAGGAAAGTCCCAGCAACATCTCTTTTTCTGTTACTAGATACGCACACAGCCACCCGAGTTGAAGTCAGCTGCCTCTGATTCCTGCCTGAGTCACACAGGACTCTCAGTGTATGGCTTTGGTAGTTCACACACCTTCAGGATTTCATCTGGCAGGCATCCCCAGAGCATGACTAAATCTCACACAAAGACAGTTTATATTTTGGCCTTTCGGTATGGTCACATGGAAGGAGGAGATCTGTGTTACAGTTCCCAGCTGAAATCTGATATCTTCCTGTCTAGGAGAGTGCTATAACCATTAGATTATATGTGTTTTAAGATTGCACTCCATTAGGTTCTTCTGCCTAAAACACCCCCAAATGCGCCATGAACAGCAGTGTGATTTTACAGTACCCTTGGCTACTCCCTGCCAGCTCCTCACGTGGGAATTAATTTGCACATTTCAGTTTTAATGAGGTGCCTTGTTTTGCCTTCTGCTTCATGCTCTGGTTATATACATGCAGCCTTTGCATCTGATCTCGATCTTTAAGTCTCTGACCAGCATATTTAACTTTGCAGCCCCTTACATCACTCCCAAAGCAAGAGAAAAAAATAGCTCAACGCTATTGAGCTTAATTCTTCCATCCTTCAGGTTAGACAGCAGTAGATAGAAAAAAAAAAAATTGGAACATGCAGAAACACACATGTAAATTTGGTCATGAAGAGAAGTGGTCACCTGTGGTTTAAGCTCAGTCACAGAAAAGGTCTAAGAGTTTGCTGTGAGGTGTTTTCAGAAGCCAGTGCTCTACAATGGAGGTGGTTAAGTGTGTGAGCTCTTCTACCTCATGTTCGTTATGAAGTCATGTAGGCTAACTTAAGCATATTGAAATATAATATTTGACTCTTGTGGGATGATTTTATTTTCCCTGTGTGAAATGGGAAAAATCAACATTTTACCATGGAATGCCCAAAATGGCAATTTAATTAAAAAAAAAATCTATTCAATCACAGTGGGAAAAATCTAGGGTTCAATAATTTTCCAAGTTATTAATTTATTTATGAATGAAAGTTTAAGAGCCATCTGTTAAGCATTCAGTCTTCTGTTACATTTTGACTTTAAAGAGTTGCATGCTACTGTGGGAAATTAAAACTTTTAATTATCCCCTTCTGTGTAATACCTGTACTTTCAGTGAAGCTTTGAAGAATTTTGGCGTCTTTTAAAGCGGGTAGGTGGCAATCTGCTCTTCCTTCTAGAGTGCTGTGATACACATACACTCTCACACAGGTGAAATCACCATTCTGCAATTGCAGTGAAGGTCCAGGATCTAACTGTGCTGGTGTGTGCAGTTTTGGACTACCACGTAGTAGTTTTCAGTTTTGCTCTGACAGTTCACTCGCCTGTCACCCAGTTAGTCGCATTTTTTACAGTCTCTTGCCTTCCCTTTCTTATCTTATCCATTCATGTGTTTCTTAATGATGCCTCTGAAGAATAACAGGCTACAGTGGATGTGGGGAATCCCACCCATCTCAGTTATATCTCAATGTAATTCAAAGAATTAACATTTGAGGCTGCAATACTTAATGCAGGAACTGTAAGCACCTTCCTGTTTTACTGGGGTCTAAACACATTTTCTGAGCTATATATTAGCAGAAAAGCCTGGTGACCTCTGCTGTGTGTTCAACAAGGCTAAGGGGCCAGGTGTCTGCTTAAAATTTATTTTTATGGTAGAGGGGATATATAGAATCATAGAATGATTAGGGTTAGAAATAACTCCCTGAGGTCATCCAGTCCAATCCCCCTGCAAGAAACAGGGACACCCCCAACTAGATCAGGTTGCTCAGGGCCTCATCCAACCTGGCCTTGAACTTCTCCAGCGATGGGGCATCCACCACCTCCCTGGGCAACCTGTTCCAGCGCTCCACCACTCTTACAGTAAAGAACTTTTTTCTAATATCCAATCTAAATCTCCCNATGTCCTTCTTGTGTTGGGGGTTCCAGAATTGGACACAGTACTCCAGTTGAGGTCTCACGAGTGCAGAGTAGAGGGGGAGAATCCCCTCCATCGACCTGCTGGCCGCGCTCCTCTTGATGTAGCCCAGGATGCGGTTGGCTTCTGGGCCGCAAGAGCAGCCATATATATACTCATTTTCTCATCTGCTTTTCCTATAGTCACCCTTGTATGGGAGGTGATTGTGGAGAAGTCAGAAGTCTGTCTCTTAGAGGGTTTTTTGCAGGGTAATTGTAGCTCTGTGTGCACTTTGCTTGATGACAGATGCTTTTCTCTGACAATTAGGCAGGAGGCTTTGGCAAAATGCTGAGATAGCTCCATAGGAGATGATTATTGGGACTGGCTGCAGGCATGGGAGCTGATGTGATGGACCCCAGTGAGATATCCTGCTAAGCATCGGGAACTGTTTGGAAGGGGATAGATTTAGATTGGATATTAGGAGGAAATTCTTCACTATGAGGGTCCTGGGACAGGTTGCCCAGGCAAGTAGTGTCTGTCCCCTCCCTGGAGGTGTTCAAGACCAGGTTGGATGGAGCATTGAGCAGCCTGGTTTAGTGAGAGGTGTCTCTGCCCATGGCAAGGGGGTTGGAACTTGATGATTTTTAAGGTCCCTTCCAGCCCTAGTCATTCTGTGATTCCATGAAGGTAAATGTCCTACAACAGGAAAGACACCAGCTCAGAAGGTGGGTAATATTCAGTCTTGGATTTGGTGGGTCAGACTAGGAAGGCAGTAGAGTGTGCTATGGTCCTTGGTGATTAAGATGAATAGTGGGTAACAGTCCATTTGACTTCGTGCTCAGAGCCAGACCTTGAAAAGAGTGAGAAAATGATCTGGTGGCCTGTGAGGTCTGGAAGAAGGTACAGAGACCTGTGAGTATTTATGTGTTAAGGGGACCCTGCTTGGGAGTTGCTCTTGTCTGCCTGAATTGGACTGAAGGACTTGGATGTTTCCCAGTCTGGGTTACAGAGGATGGAGAAGAAGGCCTGTGTCTGTTTTAGCTCATAGTCCCTGGAAAACACATGGTTAAGTAAGAACTGTGGCCTTCTGTTCAAATTCAGCTATTTCAGTGCCCATGTCATCTTTTCTTCTCTTGTCAGAATTGATGTGGGATGTGATGATTTACGAAATGGCAGTGAATGCTGTGGTTGAAATATTTCTAGTCTTCAGTATAGGCTCTGCAACAGATCATAAATGTCATGAATGCATATCAAGTATTCTAAAATAGCAGATTATTTTAAGAAATAATATCAGATTGTGTATTTGGAGATCAGTGCTTGCCTAGAGGGGGAAAAAAAAAAGCACACTTATGGCTGAGCATCCAAATTCTCATATATGAATGTCATATGAGTAATCTTCTTCATATGGATAATCTCAAGAATGACTACTCCATTGTAATTTGCTGCCATGCAGTAATGCCAAAATTTATTGTCTAAACTGGGACTATTTTTGCAGTGAAGCTGAGTTAGTCCCTAGCTGTGTATGGCTGCATCTGGCTCCAGACATCTCTTGACCTTGACATCCCTCAGAAACTGAGATCTCTGGGCAAATATGCCTTGCCCAGGGGTAGAAGGTGGAAGAGGCAGAGCCTAGCAGAGTCACGCTGCCCCTCTCAAGCTCCATCACCTTGACTGCAGTAGGCACCATAATGCACTGTCCATACTGGGAGCAGCAGGAATTGGAAAGCACTCAGCAGCAAGGGAGCAAGCATTCATCATTCTGAGGTAATGAGGTATGTAACCCTCCCTTCCCACTCCTCCAGGGAACTTTGACCTCAGTTTTTTAGACCTGGAGACATGTGTGAACAGGAAGACCAGTGTGTATGGAAATTGGAGCAGCCTGGTAGCACTATCCCTGGTAGCTCCGTGCCACCACCTTGCTCCTCACGGGGTGGTGTTACACCCATCTGCACCTGTGATTCCTGAGAATGGGAATTCTGCAAATCCATTGAATGTGGCCAACAAAGACAAATGAAGGGAGAGGAGAATTTTGCCCACAGCTATGGAAGAAGGGAATTATGGCTTGTTGTTTTAGCTCTGTGGGATGCCACAGTGGTACATACAGCATAGTAAAGTTAGGGTGTTTTATTGTATTGCTCTGTCATGCTGTGTTCATTTGTAGGGACAACATGACTTCCATAATATTTATTTTAGGGTCATTTTATTACTTTAATAGTGCAGATTTAGATTGTAATTAAAGCCTGCATGATTTGTTTTAATAGCTTGCAGCTTGGTTCAGCATGTGTTTTGATATTATAAAACTTCTTCAATAGACAATGAATTCATTTGTCCCTTTTACTTATAAAAATGCATGTGTACTTCATCAGGTTTATTCTTTGTGAATTTTATGAGTGTGAAATTAAATAATAAAGGCACATACGGACACATGCCAAATTTAGGACTTGATTGATTATGACTGCCCTTGTGAAAGAAAGAACTGAGAAAACAAGTAATCATAATTATATTTAATATTAGAATAATAATATTTTGCATATTTAACCACATCTTAGGAATTATTCCACTACTGAGTCATATGGCACTGTTAAAATAGATTTCTGATTAGCATAATTTCAGTAGTATTTTGGATTTCATGCTTTTTTTCTTAATAGTCATATATATGTATGGATATGAAGTTACTTTGGTTAAAGCTGCACCTTCCATTTATATTTGGTTGTTCCTTTTCCCATAGTTCTGTAAGGGGCATTCAGTCTTCTAATCCTCACTGCCCTTCAGCACACTTGATACAAAGGAACAATTTTACTTTCATTAATTTCCAGTATTTTCTGACAATGAACTTATGTTGTCCACATCATCTGCTACAAAGATTATTTTCACTTCCAGTTCCTTTAAACTGTTTCTCTTGTAACAGGACCCAGACCCATGAGGTATTGAGCATTCCTGATGAGGAATCAGGTACCTTCAGCTACGTGTGGCTGCAAAACATACTCCTAAGCAGCTGAAACAATATTTGGTGAGAATTTAATAGGCCTTATTTTGACACCTAGATATCATACACTAAGCCAAAGTTCCCTTAATTGAATTTGTTTTCCACCTACATATTACAGAGAAGAGAACTGGAAAAGCAGTGAACTAACAGGGATTTTATTTCCTCTCTATCTAATCCATGTTTTGGGGTTTGTTTGGTTTTGGTTGTTCGGGGTGGGGTGTGGGGGTTACATTCAAGAAAGAATTAGGGAATCCTTTGTTGTTCCTATTTTGTTTTAGTAGTGATCCTTCTCTTCATTGTCTTTGCATCCTAAATTTAACATCTTCAGTAGTAGCCTCCAATTACTTTTTGCTCTGGAACATGCTACATATCAAAATGTCTGATGACATAATGAGGTAATTACCATCATCTCCAAAACTGAGAATGTAGATATTTGAAAGATACATCTGCTTATTGGTTGAGAACCCTAGATCAGATGATTTTGGAATTGGTAATTTCAGAACCAAAGCCCAAGTCTTAAACAGTCAGTGCTTTTTATCTGTCACCTATGCTGCCCCATAAATCCCTTTTAGATATTACTAAGAAACTGAAGGACTTTCTATAGCATTTTGTTTTCATGTCATGGTAGACAAATTTTAAAAGTTTAAATACATTCAAATTGGGTAAAAAAAAAAAGTACGATTAACATGCAGTGAAACATTTGAAGGTTTAAACTGTAGTCTTCTGAGAATAATCAGGTTGCTCCAGTAGACATACACACATTTATTCTTCAAGATATTCTCAAAGTGGTTTTAAATGTACTGTCCTTGTTTGCCAACCCATGCATACACTGTTGTAATAGGACATACCAGCCCTGAAGTTAAACCTTAAGCAGGTTACAAGTTAATAGTTTATTTTTTTTTCTGAGATAGTGCAGGGCCTAAACTGTTAATGCTCAGAGATATTTCATGCTATTCATCTGTATAACTATTTAAATAGTGCAAGAGTTGGAAGGAAAGAGAAACCCATCAAATTCAGAGGCTCGTGTCATATAACCAGTGAAAAAACAGTGAGGAGGTGGAGTGTTTTATGGTTGTTGACCATGGATTCGTAGCCTACCACAGGGGTCTGGCTGTAGAGTCATTGGAGGAACATATATGCTCCCTGGAAGTATGGGATACAGTACTATCATTGATATGGTAAAAATTAAATATTCTCCTCCATTTACTTTTAAAATGGATTAGGAATAGATTAGGAGAATAATTTTATTACATGGTTGCCCGTGATTTGCCAGATTCAATAGCCCCAGAGGCCTTTCCAATTTTGGTTGTTTCTAAGGATACAGAGCCAACCATCCTTGTGCCAACCAACCTTCACTAGGTTTGACTTGAAAGAAAGAAAAAGGAGCTGTTATTTGTTTCGCTATTGGATTTGTTGAAGTCCAGGATGACGGTGGGATTAAGTCACTAATGGCCTTTATAGGTGCCATTCAGTTTGGAAGGTAAGTGGCTACTGCTTGGACAGTCAATTGTGATGAAAAATCTTGTTTTTCAGGCAGTCTTCCAAAATTTGAGTTGGAATTTGGGCTTTTCGTTTGGACACATCTCAGATCTGAGTCAGTTGTAGCTGTTTCACAACCTAGAGATGTCCTGGTGGCACAGAATGTGCCTGTGTGGTGGTATTTACTCCTTCACGCCCTGCAGAAGCAAGATCGGGGTACTAGTTTGAGCCACTGGCCATCAGTCAGAATAGTTACTGTGCTAATGAAAATTTGGAATGCCACTGCAAACTGGAGTGCTTGGCAGAAGCAGGAATTTCTCTCTGCTGTTTATGAGGTATATAAAAAGGTCAGTGTTACTTTATGGATTTTTAGCCGTAGCAGCATTTTCTTTTTTTTTATGATTTACTTGTTTTACAACAGCCAGTTTTTTTGTTGTTGTTCTGGATATCTAATGCAGTCTTTTTTTGATCAGTTGATGTGTTGTTGGAAAACACATTGTGTTTCTAAATTCTAGACGCGTTTTGACTGTGTTATTAAGAAAACATTGCTCCTGGAATAATAAATGGTGGGGTTATTTAAAGCAGTTGTCTCACATTTTCTAAATCTGCAAAAGAAAGACTCAGCACAATAAAGGAGTGATCAAGACTGCATTTCTTTTGTTTTAACAGGCAGGTCATCAGTTGGCCTGCTGGCAAAACTCCATTCATTGTAATGGACCTACATGAATTTCCAGAAGTTTCAGATTTGGACAATTGCTTCTTGAATGTTTCAGACTCCCTGATTTCTCATCTGGCACTGCCAATATTGCCAATTACAGGATCAGTTTTGTGATGTTAACCTGCTCCTCTGTAAATAAAGGGAAGAAAATTATTTTTTTAGGCCACTGGACAGCGGACAATAAGATAGTGGAGACTTCGGGTATGCTGGAAATATACTGAGACCTGTTTCAAATATAGGTAGTTTGTTCCTCAATTGAAATACAACTGTTCAAGTGCAGTATTCATTTGGGAAGGCCTATTGGATAATATCCCATTTGAAAGAAAAAGAAAAAATTGAATTGTTAGAGTTTGGATTCATATTTTTTCTTTGATATCTTCGTAATCGCTTAGAAGGGAAAAAAATTAGTTCCAGGTGCTATTTTACCCTACCAGGTACCTGATTTTGGGAAGCACTGATGCTTTCTGAAAAGCAGAGCCACATATACCCTGTCAAGTACAGAGAGCTATGAAGTGGTGGTGTTTTCATAAGATTGCATTTTTCTGAGCTACTTTTTTGGTTTTGGTTTGTTTTGTTTTTTTTTTTTTTTTCCTAGATACAGAACTGAATGTTAAGGAGCACAATTAAAACCCATTGATTTAAAGGACATCTTATTATTTTAGTAGTCGAGTGACTGTGCTCCCCCTGTGTGGCCTACAGTACATAGGTACAACACGGCACCGGCAGCTGTGAAAACAGTCTGCCTTCCCTGTGTTTAGATACCTATCTGCGGCGGGGGAGTAACAGAGGAAGCCAAAACTCCAAGAGCATAATGAGGGTAGGGAATGTATGGTCAGTGCATTTCTTCCAGATCTTGCTAAGCAAAGCAGTTTGAAGACTTGTCCTTTTGTCCTGCCAAGTTTACCAATCTGAACTTTCTCAGACAGATTATGTGTGCTTAATCTCGTTCTCTCAAAGACAGGCCCTTCCAGCGTGGTTGACATTGTGGGTCAAGACTGAAATCTTCCTCTCACAGAAGTTGGTTGTGGTTTTAGCTCAAAGAGGCAGAGTAGCAGGGTTAAATATAAAGAAAATAAATATATTGAGGTCTAATGTCTGCGAATTAGCTCCTGAATGTGCAGTCAGCACACAAAACTGATTTCGGACTTGAATTAGGAAGTAGACTGAAGTTACACACCTGATATAGCAGATGATAAGGGATTTAGCAGAAAGTGTTTAAGTTCATTGAGATTTAAAAAATAAAGTGTAGATTCCCTTTACAGTGATAATGTACCCTTTCCAGAACAGTTGTTTCTAGACCGCTTGTTTTCCCACAGTGATGTATTTTGGTCTTTCTGTTCTGGAAAGACAACAAAGCTGAGCACAACCTTGTCAACCAAGTGTACAGATGTATCTGAAAGGGCATCCCTTATTTCTGGCAAGATTTTTCTGCCCTTTGTAAATCAGGTGTTAAAGAAATGCCTTCAAATCATCCTCTGATCTCAATACGAAGGTCCGTGTGGCATGGGTATCCCAATGGGATTTCAGTTGTGTTGATGTGCATGTTAAATAAGGTGCAATCCGAATATGCGGCCTCCTCTTCAGAGAGGAGCTGTTGTCAGTACCTGCCTGGAGATGAACAAAAAGATCATCCAGGCATTTCAGCATCTGTCATCCTCTGGGACTGTGGCAGCATGTTTGTGTTTATTGTTCTAGCCATTTGAAAGCAGCTACTGCCATTCTCTAATCCACACCCTATTTATTGCTAGAGGAAGTTATGTATTCTATTTAATTTATTTAAATTTGTTTACTTTATGGTATTAGAAGCAGTAGCAAGGCCTATAAAACAAGCAAAAGCTTAGATAAATGCTGCAGCAGACTGATGAACTGTTTTAGGGACCCAGTTTTCTTCCATAAGTTGTAAGTAGGTACTGAAACTATAGAATTTTTTGTTATTTTCTGTATTATGTTGTCTCTCTTGATATCATGCTGCAGATGCCCTTCAAATCACTGTCACCTATGCAGTTGAACTAGATGGTTGTTGGAGGTCCCTTCAAACTGAACTATTCTCTGTACTGTTGCAGGTGGTAGCATTCCTTCTCTTAACTTTGACTCTTTTACTCCCAAATTACAGCTTGATTGTCAGTCACTTTAGTCTTTCCATCATCATTGTAATCACCTTACTATAACAATGTCCGGAAACACTAGTTGGGATAAAATCCTACTGTGGTGTCGAGAAAAACAGAGGAGTCAAGCTCAATAAACGGAGCAGTCAAAATGAATTCGAAGTTAATTGGATTGCATAGGTCAGAGGTGAACCTGTATGGAATTAAAATTATTCCAGTTCCATCTATTTGTGTCTTCGTAGGTTCTACCTGTTGGCCTTAACTTGTACCTTGCTACTCTGGTAATACTGTAGTTCTTCAGTAGTTAAAGTAGTTGTGTAACTTCACTGTATTTTAAGTGGCATCTGCTTAATAAAGGGCTACTTGGTCGTTCTGCTTTCTTTTAGTATAATACTAAATTCTAATTGCAAGTTTATACTTTGGTAAGGCCAAGTGCAAGGTTCTGCACATGGGTCAGGGCAAGGTACAAATATAGGCTATGTGGTGAATGGATTGAGAGCAGCCCTGATGGGGACTCGGGAGTGTTAGTGGATGAGCAGCCCACCATGAGGAGGCAATGCATGCTTGCAACCCAGAAAGCCAACCATATCCTGAACCGCATAAAAAGAAGTATGGCAAGTAAGTCCAGGGAGGTAATCCTTCCCCTCAATTCTGCCCTCATGAGAACCCACATGCAGTACTGCATCCAGCTCTGGGGTCTCTAGCGTAAGAAAGACAGGGAACTCTTGTAGCAAGTCCAGAGGAGGCCATGAAGATGGTCAGAGGTCTGGAGCACCTCTCCTATCAAGACACTGGCTAAGTAACTGCAGAATGAACTCAACTTTTAATTAGTACTCTTGGTGCTTGGAGAGGTTGCACAACACAAAAAGGACCATCTTAGCTGGAAATCAGGGTGTCTCCACCATTGTAGGAAAGATGCAAGGGCCTGAACCAACTATTTTGTCACTAGGTCTTGAAAGTATGTTAGTTTAAGTTCATGGATCGCAGTTGTTAGCTGCGTGAGTTGGAGTGTATTTTTTGTCCATATAGCAGAAAGGACTGCTTCACTTGTTTTGAATGCACAGATCTGCAAAGATTTGCAGGATTTACATTCTTTTTAATCTCTTCATCCTCCCTCCAATGTCTACCTTGTTCTTGTCCTTGTATGCTACCATGAAAACCGCTACGTTAGCACATAGCGTAGCATATATATATATATATATATAACACATAACACACACTTTCAGCAGATGAAGCAATCAGCAACATATTTACTTCCCGCAACAATGCTAGCCAAGGCCCCGTTTGGCTCGTTGTGTCCAAGTCAGTATTCCCTCATCCCCTTAGTATTCATGTTTTAAAAACACAGAAGCTGACTTTAGAAATGCTAAAGCCAATGAGAACTGCAAAAGCACCGCACCTCTGGGACTCCAGCCCACATCCCTTTGTTTTGAGTGTAAGATGGATCCTAAATGAGAAACCTTTTGTATTTTGGAAACTAAGAAGGAGCTGAAGCAAATGTCTTCATACTTGGCAAAAACAGAATTGCTTTTGATGGAGACCAAGCATGGAAAGTTCTAGACTGAAAAGATTATTTTTGTCAAAGTTATGACAAGTCTGAACATAAGACTTTTGCATAGAAACCTCTCTCATTTTACTGTCTACAGTGACAGTAGAATACACTTATGTGAAAAATAAAATGTGAGAAGTTAGATTTATACTCACCAAACAATTACTAGTAAGCAAAAACCAAAACCAGATCAGCATAATGATGTTTTTGTCAAGCGTAACAATTTTGGTTTGGCCCAAATACACAGATACAGATTTGGACTTTCTGTCACAAGCTGCCAAACATTTGTTTTCGTTTAGATCTGTGTATTTGTGCGTGCGCATATTGACAAAGGGGATTTGACTCCAAGAAGAACAGAGGTATGATCCAAATCCCAGCACAAGTCCTTCCATTGACTTCATTGGGAGTTGGATCAGCACCTTGGTGAGAATGTTCAAAAGAGAGCATCCAGAGTTAAAATATCAGTTCCTTATCCAGCTCTCATTGAAATCAATTAAATCTTTCCATTAACTTCAATCACCCATGGATCTAGCTTTAAAACACAAATTTT
The DNA here is from genome assembly GCA_013399135.1 of Heliornis fulica. Classification (NCBI taxonomy): domain Eukaryota; kingdom Metazoa; phylum Chordata; class Aves; order Gruiformes; family Heliornithidae; genus Heliornis; species Heliornis fulica. The sequence continues at coordinate 177,647 of VXBZ01002400.1, forward strand.
ATATAATGGGACATATGGAGGCTATTCTATTAAGTGTACTTTGAACAGACAAGGGCACGAGAATTTAAGGACGGAGGGCTGAAAGCCAGTATTAACTGAATACAAACTATTAGAGGTTAGAAAAATGCAAAATTAGTGGCTTTTTTTAAAGGGTATGATTGTTGAAATAAATCAGAAGTCTTCACTCTCTTTAAACTGTTTTTAGGGTTTAAAAAGGATTAAACTGTGGCTGCCTCTCTGTTGGTTCTGGTTCAGAAAAGCAGTCCTGTTCAGGCAGCCGTTAAGGAACGCAACTTAAGCGTATGCGTAACTCCTTTCTTAAGGAGGGATGGAATTAAACACATGCTTTAGTGATTTCCTGACCTGCAGCTTTTATTTTCCTTCTGTGAATATTAGTGAAAGTACCTTTTTGTTCATAAGAACACTCAGAAATTTCAGATGGGCTGTTTTCTCATAAGGCAAACCAAAGCCATAATTTTGTCCAAATGTGGAAAGCGCTTCCATTGTCTTCACCGCTCCCAGTTTTCCTGATTGGAAAGAAATAACGTCCAGGACAAAAAGACTTTGTTGAAACTTGTGCTAAAAGAACACCTGTGGAAATTACAAGAGAGCTATCAACCCTCACAGATACCTGGAGGTATCTTTCAAAGAATATTGCCAATTTTATTTGTGCAAGCTTGGATAAATATGGCATTTGTAGGAAAAAAAACCCACGTATTAGTGAAATGCTTTTGAGAGCACATGGGAAAGCATTTTTTATGTTTTACATATATGTACATATTCCATATGTTTTACTTAGACAAACTTTTAAGCAAAGATTTCTGGGTCAAATGACCTCATTTACTGTTTGTAAACTCAGCTATCTAATCTGGCCCAGAGTCTTTTTATCATATGGTGTGAGTTGAACAAACTCGTCTGTTGCTCAGGCTTACAATTACGAGGAGTTTTCCACTCAGCAGTTAAACATGAGCTCTGGTCAGGACAGGGCCATAATGAAGCAGAGATTCTACAGAAGAGTACTTCAAGTCTTAGTGTCATGAGAACACTCATTTTTCATTCTTCTGAAAGTTCTTAGCTCAGTTTATTTCAATGGGCTATAGCCGATGTCATCCTGGCATCCAGAATCCATAAGGATCACGAAAAAGGGACAAGTTGAGTAGTTGCTACATGGCCAAAGCGCATCAGTCACAGAAGAGTTCTCTGCTTCATTGCAGAAAAGCACTTTGTAGGGTGAAGCAGCTGCCTATCACCCCACATATCTTTACAGGCCAATGCCCACATCCCTGCTGCCAGCGGATTTGTACCACTGCAGGATGGTGTGAGGGGGAGACTCCTCATTAGCAGTCTCTGTCCTGTCAGCTCTGGTCTCACACTTGCCAGGTAGCTTCAGCCGGCCAGGTGGAGGAGTTAATCTAAAAGCTGATGTTATGGCAGTGGGTAGAATAGGATGAGAGCACACAGAGACAGATTCTGATTTTTTTTGCTTCCAAATCTTGCCTGCAAATTACCTGAACTGATCCAGCATCCTATCTGCATGTGAGCGGAGTGAAACACGTGCTTTATTACCTGTTCAGCAGAACTGGGTTCAGCCAGTGTTTTGCAAAAAAGGATCTTGTAGTTGGTTTAAAGCGGAGGGTAGGGTACCCCTTTTGCTGTGAGCCAGTCTTGACTGCTCCTGACAATTTCTACTGACTCCAGCAGTGGGATGGAAACTCCTTGGACCAGCATGTTACTGGATTGTGTCTGGTTTTTTGAACAGCCTGCCTTGATATAAAGCCCATGGTACAGAGGATCTTATGAAGAGCAATCCAGTATTTTTTTTTCCAAGGTCTGCAATTTCACATTAGTCTTCTGCAGCTTCAGGGGATATTCAGTTGGTATTTCTCTGAAGTTCTGTCTCAGTTTAGTAAGACTAATCTCCAATTAATCCCTGTTGAGGGTGACGTGTTTCTTGAAGTCTTACAGGGAGAATAGCAGGCACTGGAACTTCAGGTTCCTGATCCTGGGCCATTCTTTTCAACTGCTTGAAAACCAGACGTTTACATCCTTGCCTGTTGGGGAACAGAATTGCATGTGGAGGTAACACATTTTACTTTACATGCCTCTTTGGACATTTCAGCATGTACCCTTTTAAACAGTGTCATCAAATTAGATACCACAGTCTATAAGGACTCTGGAATGAGACACAGCTCTGTTTGGCCCTTTACCAAAGAAGTTGGGCACTGCTCTCCTATAAAATGCATTAAAAAGTACTTGCATGCAAGTCTGGCCTTAGGCTAGACTCCCTTAGGAGTGAAGGAGATTGCAAATCTCAACACGTTGTTGGCATTGTGGTGCAGTTTTTCTACTTTCTGCAACACACAGAAAACATGCAGAAAACCTCTGGATAGAGCATGAGCAAGTGATTGAGCAGTCTTACAGTGTGCTTGTGTAGAGATTGATGTACAAAGAGACAGTGATGCTGAACATGGATGGACTAGCTAGAAAATTGTGGTGAACCTGAGTGCAGTGGAGAGAAATTGGTTTTACATTAATCCTTGAAGAGTTAAGTTACAATCCTATTGCTTTAAATTACAGGAAAGGCAGTTTGTGACTTGAGGCTGGAGACGGGAGGGAAGTGTGTTGTGGTGTACCTTTATTTAGGTGCCTCATTCTTACCATAAAAATTGTAGAGCTGTGTTGTCCACTGAACAGAACGAGGATGGGGTTGAGCTAACCCCCAATCAGCCTTGCAAATTAGAACATTGCACCTGAAAATATTCAGGTGGGACAGAAATGAAAATATTCTGAGAAACATGGGTTTATGGCCAGAATCATATGTGGTTTTTTTAGCTGAAGGCAGCATTTCAGAATTACAGTGACTCAGAAGAGGTCTACAGTAGATTACACAATCACCTCTATCTCTATAGACAGAGGTTGACTAACCATTTATCCACCCTCTTCAGTTTGAAAGTTTGGGTTTGAACCAGTCTGGGTTTGGTGCCAGGTTTTGCTGTTGTCTCAGAGCTCAGCAAACCAGTGTTTACTTGATTTGCATCTAGTTTGTGTACATCTCATGGAATAACTACAGCACATTGTGGCAATGATGTTGTGATATAAATGTCTGAAAGATCATAAAATTCATCATATCTCATGTGCTTGGTTTAGCAAACAGTGATGCCACTGGTGTTTAGTCCGGAGAAGAGGAGGCTTGAGGTACCTTATCACTACCTATAATGACCTGAAAGGAGGTTGTAGAGAGGTGGCTGATGGTCTCTTCAGCCAAGTGACAGGTCATAGGACAAGGGGAAATGGCTTCAAACTGCACCAGGACAGGTTTAGATTAGACCTGAGGTAGAAATTCTTCACTGAAAGAGTTGCTGGGATGTGGAACAGCTGCCAGGGGAGGTATGGAGGTATGAGTCATCATGGGTGTATTTAACAGACAGGTAGATGAGGTGCCCTAGGGGTATGGTTTAGGAGAGGACAGGTACAGATGGACTTGATGACGTTGTATGATCTTAATGGTCTTGTGATTCTGTGATGCAGGCATGGGTTTTGCTTCTCTGTGACCAGTGTACTTAGCCTGTTAAGGGCAAAGCATCCACATAGGCACAGAGATGAGGAATGCGAATGCATACGCACAAGAATATCTGAGGGAAAAAAGCCTTAGAGCATATAAACTCGATTGGTTATTTGTACTAGTTACAGAGATCACCTAGTGTATGCCCAATCAAGTTTGTAAATGTTGAAGTGCAGAAATAGGTTCTTTGCCTTCATGTGCTCTGTTGTTTATTTCCCAACAGTAAGTGGGTATTTTCTGCTCCCAGCTGTGCAACAGCCTCTAATGCTTATCTTAATTTTCTAATTGCAGTCATTAAGATTGTGGGGGTTTTGTTCTGTGTTTTTGCTAGATTCAGTACGCTGAGTGTGAAACACTGTGCAGAGGAAAATTCTTCTTCACCAAGCATGAAGTGAGCCCTAGAAATGAGCTCTGTTGCTTGCATGTTTATGAACTAAACCAAAGGAAAAGCACGCTTTTCCTTCAGTCACTGGAGGAAGCTGCTGTTCTGACTCCATCTCCAGTCTTCTGGAGAATCAGTCTTCTTGGAGAACATGCTATTGTTTGTGACTCTGTTTCCAGCTCCCATTAGTAACTGGCTGTATATGTGAGGGATTTTTTTTTTTTTTAGTGAAAATACAGAATATATGGTATAATTGTTTACTTTTAATTATGTGCTTGGATTTAAGAACAGAAGAAAAAAGAAAACTCTGAAAACTGCTGCAGTGCCAGCTGTATTTATTACTCTGATTATCAACATATTTCAGGAGAGAGAGGAAAAAAATAAAAAAAAGAAATATTAGGAGCTGAAACGTTGCGGAGAGCAGAGGCCCAAACCCTTACAGGTATATGATAGGTAAGCTTCATGGATTTAATTTAGAGCCTGGTTTATCCTCATTTAAACAAGAAAGCTGAAGACATGGATGAAAGTTATGAAATTCATTTGACATTCTTTTGTATTGCTTTTTGATTTCTCTGCGTTCCTTGGGGTATAGCCAGTATTTGTGTTTTCAGTAGGAAATGTTACAAGTATGGCTGTGCATATTTTACATTCATAAGGCATAAGCCCTAAAATTTATCTGCTCTAAAGATGTGGATTTTCTCCTAGTGATTGCATGTGACAGCGTTAATTTGAAATCCAAGATCCCACCAGCTCCCTAAGATCTGAATGCTGTTAATGTAACCACTCCCTTACCAAAGGTCAATAATATCAGTGAGTTTTAATGGAGAAAGCTGTTAATATTTAATAACAAGCATAAGCATATCTTTGCTTTACTTTAAGAAGCAAATACCATAAAAATGAGTTGACAAAACAAACACATAATATAATGAGCAAGATTCATAACCTTTCTTGAAATCCTAAGTTCTTATCTAGGTGCTGCAGATATACATGTAACCAGTTATTAAGGTTGACATGAATAGCTGATGTGGATGTGGTGATGAAAGCAATGAGGATCAATAACAAGTCACGATTCCATTACAGAAGCAATGTATTCTGCAAAATATTCAACCCCATCTGTCATCCCAGGGAAAGAAAGCTAATTTAAGTCATTAGGCAGAAGCTAGCAACCTTGATAACAGCAGCAGTACTTTACTTTGCAGGATAATTGTTAAAGTGACCAAAGCGCTTCTTGGATTTGATGGTCTGCTGAAAATATAAATATACAAAGGTTTCTGCAAGTTGTCAGTGGAGTGCTACCCAGCTTCTGCAGTACTCAGCCACCAACATTGCTAGGAACACTCATAGCAAATTGTTTATGGTAATTGTGAAAATGTCACCACCAGAGGCCATGCGGATGCTCTTGCAACACGTGGCTCTAGTTTGCTGCTTCCAGAAAGCGCAACTCTGTGAACAGCATTACGTATTCGGGGTCGGGGGATGTTCTTGCTTCTTGCAAAGCTGTGTATTGACTATGCTGTCAGCTTACCATAGCATTATTCCATGTTGTGCTCTTAGAAATGTTTTGTTCTTCAAGTTAATCCTAGCCTTGAAGTTCTCAAATTGCTGAGATGTTCCTCCACCCCTTCTCTCTGAGGACTCATGGAGGCAGCCTGGAGGTGTTGCGCATGATTTCCGTGTGCTGCAGTGTTATCTGTCGAACACGGTTTGGTGGCCAGGGAATATGCAGCTCGTGGTGAGAGCGATGTGCATTTTCCTGGAACATGCTGATGGTGCTTAGTAGTGTGTGGACGACAGACAGGCAAACAGCAAAGCTACTCTGTGAAGAAGTAGTAGACTGAGAAAGTCCAGCTTGCTTCCCTACGTTGTTCTGCAAATGTGAGATCATTGGCAATGAGGCAGTTCTGGAGAAATCACTGGTTATAATGGCTTGTGGACCAAGTTTTGCTTTCAGAAACAAAATACGTGTTTTCTGAGGGCAGGAGAACAAAGGAGGGGTGAAAATCTATATAGCTGTCTTATAATTCCTTATTATGAATGTCTATTTGATACAGCTCTGCTTGGAGAAAGAATCATAACGTGTTCGAGATGGCCATGAGGATCTGAGGATACTGGCAAGCCAGGTGCTGATCCCTGTGCAATGGTGTCTACACTGACAGGTAAAAATGCAATTTTATTTTATTGTGAAATAACACAACATAGACAGAACATTTAATAAAAGTCCCTGTCCCTGACCATGAGGAGATAGATCCTGACCCATTGTTCACCTCAGTGGTCTCTGACCCTAATTTGGTTTTATGAGGTTTTGGGGATTTTTTCTCCAAAGGTGATAACTCTGTGAGGAAGAAATAACACAATCCATTATGACTTTTCCTAGCAGGGGTAAAAATGTGTGTAATGGCATGTCTCACATTGTGGTCTGTTGCTGATGGTTTCATTGGAAGTTTTTATTGGAAAAGCTATGCAGGGGAAATAAAAACTCCAGAAAACAGCCTAAAAGTGTAAAAAAATAAAAAGAATAAGTCTCTGACTGATAAAATATTTCTGGACTCTGACAACATGTGTTTTGTTTGTGATCTTACATCTAGAAAGACCAAATCATCAAGTTGGGTAGTTAACACCCCCAACCCAACAAAACAGACTTTTAGTCTGGGATGGATTTTTTTTTATGAGCAGTTTATAATCCATTTCAAAATAAGAATTTATAAAGGAAGTGCTGACACAAATTTAGAACAGCATCCAATAAAAATGTATGGCTTCTGGAGTGCAGAAACCTTCATAAGGTCATAACCCTCATCCTCACCCCTTTGCCACCCAAAAAATGTGTCTTACTGGGAGGAGTGTGGATTTTTGCAGTCACAAAGCCAAACAAAAGAGGGAATAATTGGATTTGGCTTCTAATGACAGCAATGCAAATGTGTTCCTATGTGTGTTTTACAACCTTTGCTCGTATAATAAGTGACATGATACTACATTCTGAAGAGTAAGGAACAGTTTTCTGACACAGAAGGTTAAGGAGAGAAATAAGATTTTATGAGTTGGGTTTGAGTGAGTGGCAGATGGAGGGGTAGAAAAACTGATTAATTTAATGTTATCTGCACTTAAAAAAACATAGAGATTGGGATATGCCTCCTTGATGATTTTTCAAGCAAACAAACTAGTAATGGTGCTGTGCGGCAGGAAATTATCTGAAATAATGAACTAATCAAGTACACTAAAACCGATACTCTTCTCATCAGCATCCAAAATATGAAACCTGCCAAAATAGTCTAATTGCAGTACTCTCTGTCCAAATTATTTTTCTACTTGCCAAGAAGGGCTTTGAAATACTTGGCAGAGGCTTCTACCAGGAGAAAATTAAATGAAAGAGAATGAAGTAGAACACAATAAAGGAATACCCCCAACCCTTGAAAAATACCTGGGGGCGGGGGAGGAGTGGGGGTTACCCCTTTCATGAGAGATAACTCTATCATGCATACTAAACAATCAGAAATAATTTATCAGAGATAAACAAAATGAATTCAGCTAAAAAGCCGTCCAAAATTAAAGGTGTTTCTTGTTAGAACAGCTGCTTGAATACTGTGATATTCACAAGGTGTGTTGATATTATACATCAGATAAAGTATCTTTCCATTAGGCCATCACGAATAACTCCAGAGTTTTAAAATAGTTCCACAGACTTGCTTCACAGTCCTGGATAACCATAGTCCTTGTCTCCTTGTAAGAACAGTGAATTAAATTAATTTTTAATCTGGGACTAGCTCACAAATAAAGAAAATCCAGTTCTTTTTTTTTCACCTTCCTTTCTGTTCCTTGCACACGTACGAAATATTGTTTTGTATTCCTCTGTGTATTTGCTCAGTGGGAGTAGAGTATGCTTTGGGTATATCTGAAAAGCCTAGTGAGGATACTGTCATGTTGGTCACAAAGCACAGCCTGTGCAGAAAGGTGCCCAAACACAACTGCTAGTTCTGTTTAATTGGATTTAGTGCTCTGTTTGGTGCACCTGTTCTTTTTAATGTAACATTTAATATAATATAAACTGTTCTTTTAATATAATGAATTACGCTGAAAACAGTTTTTGTGTTTTCATACCTATTAAGGCCTTGAGTACTCGAGAAATATCTTTGACCATAGCATGACAGATCAAGATTCTTTAGATTACAGTGATTTTGACTTCAAGCCTAGTTACTGCTTACGACTTTTGCTTTCCAAACAAAAATGATGGAAGGCTTGAGCTGTACAGATCTGCTGCCATCCCCCAAGTGGATCCCCGGGATGAGCTCTGCTGCCTTGGCCACAGCCCTGTCATGTCTTCCATTTCTTGTAACACCTCTTCCTCTGTCAGGGCTGACAGCTGGAAGCACAACCCGTTTCTGGGTGTGGCACACGTGTGCCAGTGTGCTCCCTCCTCTGTCCACAGAGCCCTCACTGGCACACCTGTGCCAGTGAGGGCTCTGTGGCGAGAGGAGGGAGCAGTGGTGGCCATGGCCAGCTCCCTCCATCTTTGCAGCTCCCGATGGAGGTGAGAGGGCCAGAAACTGATTAGAGGACCCAGGTCAGAGATTTTTGAACTCTGAATTTGGCAGGCAAATTGAGGAGGAGTGGATTTTACAATATTGTGTTTTAAGATGCATTTATTCTTAAGTATGAAAGCTTCAGACATATTGTGTTACCACATCAGGATCTTAAGCAGATGTTTAAATTTTACAGGAAAAGGTTTATGGAGACATTTTTAGTTTTCTTTCAGTTTCAAAAAAAGTCGTTACATTTGGATTTTCACACTAATGCCTATAAGCATTAGTGTACAATGTACTTCATTATGTCAGATTGCTTGAATGTAAAGGGTCTGTTTTTTGGTTTTTTTTTTTTTCTGATTAGGCTAAGTATATCAAGGTAAACGTGTCGTCTTGTGCTGTAACACTGGAGCCAACACACATCTTTTATGAGGAGGCTTGAAAGGAAATGGTGCAGGAATTACCTAGGATATGATTTCTTGGATTTTTATATAATGTGATCATAACTTTACTGAAGGATTATGTAACTGATCAGTTTATTCATTCATAGCTGCTTGTACTGTCTCGTTTCCATTTGCATTTACGTAGTTGTCCTGTTGGGGAAGTTAAACCAACTGGCCTGTTGAACTGCTGTAATACAGGGAAGGAATAATGTTATCTTAGGTTTATATTAATATGGTTCATTACTTTTATCTTTTAAAAAAGGATGGCTATACCAGTGATAGTGTTGTCCCTGCAAACCACTAGAAAAGGTCCTGCAGGTCAGCGAGTTCTGCCAGTCTCCACTTTGCTGTGGCTTTTCCAAAGACAGTGCACAGGAAGCATCTACCTACATGTTTTACTTTAGCTCAGTAGTGCTTTTTTCAAGAGAATCACCCAGTTGTCCCCATTTACCTTGTTTTGATATGCACTGGCAAATGATCTTGGAGCAGATGAACTGGATTCCTTTCAGATGACACTATGCTGTGAGTTGCACTACATCATTGTGTCTAATATACTCCAGCTGCTATAGAGCTTTCAGGCCATGGGACCTGAGTGGTACAAAGTTTACCTAACAAGCATCCAAACAAATAAAAAATCAGCCCCACAGTCCTGCCCCTGCTTTTTGTGGATTTTGGGTTCTCAGAAGCACCTTTTCACCCTTAAAAATGTTTCTGTTGTTTCGTAGCACATGCTAATGTAGTTGTACATGCTTGTCCTTAGTAACAGTTGTTTTTAGAGGGTTCTAGCTTCAACTTCTGAAGTTACATGTTTGTACACAGAGTTTGGGATCTGTATTGCCATTTTTTTCTAATGTGATTTTGAATGATTGAGAAACTTGAAGCTATCTTAAAGAAGGAAAATCCCTCAAGTTTATCTATCTCTGTTTTGCCACTGGTTTGCAAGATACAGGAAAGAAACATGTAGAAAAACATAGAATTAAAGTTACTCTGTTCTCAAATACTTGAGTTTTTGGTAGAATCTGGTTTGAGGTATATATGTACATCTTGATTCAAGACAGATCAGAGGTAAAAACTCCAAACATTGGCAAATTTTAAGTATGTCTCTGAATCTCTTCTTGGTCTTGTATCTAATATAAACAAAACAAACATTCCCTTCTTACGTGGGCCAGTTTAGGTTTCCTCATCTGGCTAAAGGAGCTCTGCCAGCTTCCAGATTTTCTTGGCTGAAGTACTGCTTCAGGTGAAGAGGCACATGCTCATTACTTGTACGTAAATAATCACTGAGGAGTCCTGAACTTCTACTGTTGACTCCTTATGCATTTGATTGACGTTGCTGTGAAAAGTCTTGGGGAAGTGGATCTGAATTTGTGGGCCAAGTGATGGCTATTCATAAAAAAGTTGGTAGGTTGTGACGAGATCTTTGTAGAGTTTTAGACTCTCTACCTGGTCTTCATAAACAAAAACATTCATTCTCCCTGCTAAACCTTCAGTTGTGTGCAAATAAATAGGTAGCAAAACCAATGAGGAGAAGCTGTTTTTCTTGGTTGAATGGGTGTTCAATGAGTAAGTTCAATGAGTCAGAGTGTTTCTCTGACTGTTGCCTCTATAGTCAAACATTGTCAGCCACTTTGCGAGTTGTATATACAGGAGGAAATCCTTACTGGGTTGAGTGACACAGACTCCCTGGATGAAATTTTATGTGGTAAAAAAGGCTTGTATGCATTACACTGGGATGTGCTACACACACAGATTAGACAATACTTAATGGTGTAGGAAAATAACACAAACCTGGCAAAAAGTTAGGATAAGTATGCTTTACAGAAGAGGCATTTTTGCTGTTGCTGTCGGATACGACCTGTATGGCTTCCAGTAGATAGATATATATGGTAGTTGGTTGCTGCATCCAACACTGCTTTTTCTCTACTGACTGCTTGCATCCACTAGCCTTACTTTTTTTTTTTTTATTGCTTCTGTTGTCACTTTATTTATTATGCTTTTATATAGCTTTATAGATGTTCACAGCACTTCATAAAACATGGAATTAGACAACCTTGTTGCCGCAAAGAGCTTGCAATCAAAGCACTGATCTTGCACTGAACTCTTATCCAATGCACGGACACATTGTACTTAATGAGATGCCACACAGGAATAGGAGTCTGCACAAACAGATCCTGCTGTAAGGTCTGGGTTTAATATACTGGTGGCTTGATGCTGTTCCAGAGGCTGTGGGTGAGCATCCTGGCAAAAATTTGTACTTATATCCTGGCCTGTCATAGCCATAATCTCTGTCATTCATGTCATGGTGCAAAGGAATCTGCTTTCTCAGGTTATGATGGCTGTTAATCTTTCTGAAATAAAATATGGCACCTACTTCCATGACTGTATGAACCACGCTTGCCTCCTTTTGCTGGAATCAAGTAATGAGAAAACATTCAGGACTGCAATTTAAATGGTTTGAGAACTGGGATCTCTTAAAATATTTTTTAATTTTCTCCTCATTCTGGCGTCAAGGCAAGTGTGTAGGTGAATCCAAGAAAAATATTAAATATCCAAATATTATTTAGCATATGTCATGCGGGTCCCAAATTCCCAACAAGATATATCAGACGTTATAATTAGCACTTTGTATGGAAAATAGCAAGAGTTGTAAAGATGAGATTATCCTAAATAAGGATTATTCAAGTTCTATTAGAACCCTATCCACAGAGGAACTTGTGTAGTCTCGTTGCTTCTGAGAGCAAGTGCATTGTATTTAAGTAGTATAAATATGGATTTAGTAGTCTCACAGCAGGTATCCCAGACTGACAATTTTTTGTCTCTAATATTTGCCAGTTACAAGTTTGGAGTAGCGCTATGGCTTCTTTGTGTTCAAATTTTGTTCTAATACAGTTAAAAAACCTGCTTTTCTAGTCATGGGAATAATTTGGTTTTAGCGAGTCTTTGGCTTGAGTCGTTACTGATGGATTTTTATATATAAAAAATATAAAGCATGTAGTTTATTATGAATGTAAAGTCCACATGATTTAAAGCCTGTGTTTAAAATGTGATTTAAGACCTTTTGATTCTTTACCAATTCTGGGATGGTTTGGCAGGTAGTCAAGTCTCTGATTAAAGTTTAAGCAATTCGTGTTGTTTTAGCATGTACCTCTTTGCCTATGTCCTAGTGAGCATGGGAAGACCACTAAAGGTAAGAAACTGTTGGTGGAGTCCTGCCCTGATCCCTCCTGAAGGGAGGAGATGGAATAAGAGAAGGCATCCCACAGTTCATCTTTGGAGGAGGTTGTTTTTTGCAAGCTTTTAAGACTGAAGCAAAAGCATGGTCTTGTGACCCAGCTTGTCTGTACTGGGGTGGCTACTGGAATTCACTGTGACACCATTTATATCTGTTTCCCTGGGTTCCTCCCAAGGGGAGTTCATCCCAGGTGCTGTCTTCCAGTGTACGAGACCATCTCTTGCAAACACAAGAGATAGTCTTTGACATTTGTGTCTCAGTGAGGCCGTTTGGTTAACTGAAGGTGATGGAAGAAGTAGGGATGATGCTGAATAGAGGGTCCTACAGGACCAAATAATGGAAAACTATATTCATGACCCATGTAGGGACCATGGATTATAGTTGTACATATGCTTTTCAGATGCTTTATAGGTGCCTAGCCTGTGCTTTATGTTTTCTTGCTTCCTAGTGTTTGTGGTTTTTGGGAAAGGGACTTATTTTCTTGCACTGAGTCTATTGGCTAGGATTGCTTATCAAAGTATTTCATACCATAGAAATACATAAGGACAATATGGTATTAGAAAATATCCTACTCATTTTCTGGGAATTGTGGTTTATTCTTTGTGTAATGAGACAAAAAGATGAAAACCTCATCATTTTGGTCCTTAAGCCTACACCTAGCAATAGACCTTTCTAGGCAAGTGGGTTAATTCATATTTGTTGAAAAATGGGGATTTTGGCATTTAGCACTGGATACTAAGAGATGTGGCATGCTGAAAAACTTGAGGTTTGGTTCATCAGAGCATTTTGGATAGACCTGAGGATGCTAACAAACATCACATCAAAACAAATGCTAAGGTTCTCAATGATACATTTGGACTGATATGTAACTGCCCAGTTTCTTTTTTTTTTTTTCTTGTCTAACTTCCTGAGCCAGATGGAGTCTTAAACGGCAGAATTTGGGGACTCATTTTGTTTATGTGAAACTCCCAAAAGTTAAGGAGAAATTTGGTATAGCTGCAAGAATTCATCCTTACATCAGTGAAAATATGTTTTTTGGGTCTAGAAGGACACATCAGCTTGAACCTAACTAGGGGAAAAAAAAAAGCTTCAAGAAAGACAAAGAAAAGAGAAAATGATACAACTGGTGCACCAGTTTCTGTGAAACCAATAAAAATAATTAATTCTTAGATAGCATTTGAAATTCTACTCTTAAATTCTGAGTAAGTGGGTCTAGGTAATTGCAATTTAACACCCACTGAAGCTTATCAGTTGACTTCTGAAAGGCAATATCTGTTCTACTTTTTTATTTCTTAATTTACTTAGTATCTCTGAACATATGATCACATAATATGGTTGATAATCATTTCGTAACCACTGATAGTGCTGTATGTCAGAATTGTGGAATCATTCCCAGTCCTTATATCTTTTTCTTATGTCTAGATTTCTCATTGGAAGAAAAAAGTTCCCGGGTTTATAACTGCCTAGCCCTGAAAATGGTTAGCGACTGCGCGCAATCTCCGTTTGCATCCTGCAAGGGGTAAGCAGAAATCCTTTGGCTGTGTAATGTGTGTGTTAGTGCTTTGGGCTATTGCTTAGCACTTCAGAATAGATCCTCGTTCATTTTCTTCAGCCAACTACTTGTAGATCTTTGCAGATTTTAGCGCTAAAAAAGGCTGCAAAATTGTAAACATGCTCATTTGTGTGAGAATCTATCAATCTAGTACATCTTGGAAATGCAAACCATATTTTGAAAGAAAGTGATAAATGAGAAGACAGTATGAAGCTAAACCTAAGATTGTACTTGAGACTTGCTTAGTCCTTTCTTGGCAAACCCTTACCTCTTCTTCTGCAGCACCATATCTAGTGTGCCAGCTATGTGGGCAATGTTTGAGGAATGACTGCTTGGGATGAATGCGTGGATAAAAAATACTAGAGAAACATTTGTGTGGCAATGGGGAAAGTTTTAGGCCATTGCCTCTGGAAAACACAAGTTGTGCAGTAGAGACCATTTAGTCTCTCATTCTCACTTGCTCTTTATTTCTGCCTGAATCTTTTCACTTTAGTGTCTTTGCTCATCTTATTATTAGGCACATTTTTGGGAAACAGGATTTATGGTCTCCTTCTGCTAATAATCGTTAAGAAATATGACTTAAAGTGGGGAATACACAGCAGGAGATGATGAACTCTTAATAAACAAATATCCTGTTTTCATGCAAATATTCTTAGTAACACAAACAAAACAAAGCAGAGAAGGAAATGCAGCCAAAGTGTTATACAAGCTGTGGTGTAATTAAATAGTAGGGATTTCAGAATTTTTCAGAGGCCAAGAAGAGTTTCAAGTATATCCTTCAGACTTTTCCAACTCATTCCTTCAGATGGTTTCATCCCATAATGTTGGATGGAGGGATGGAAAAGGAGAATTGGAAGAATGACAAAGTAACCTGAGAACTTTGTAAAATTCTCAGTTCCTGTCTTGTTCCATATCTTCTCCTCAATTGGGAGATGCTGACCTTAGAACTTGGAAGGCTACATTGCTCGAGGGTTTTGGAATTTTAAAAAAGCTTCTGAGGTCATGTTGTCGTCCCCATTCTGGTGAAAATACCATCTTTCTCCACAACCATAAGCATGATATTATCTGCAAAAGTTATTAATCCTAGTTAATTGGCATTAACATTATGTCTACCATTTAACCATATTAATGTGCTGGACTAAAATGTAAAAGCTTTACTGATGGTATAATAGTGGCATAAAGATTGGGAAGTGATTAATGAGAAAGGAAAATCTAGATCATATGATCATCTGGATGCAGCAAATAGTAAGTCTGAATATAGCCAAATACTTCCTACATCTACTAGCCAAAGGGACAGCTGTAATTACAGGAGAGGGGTCTCTGACTTGGAAAGAGTGAATCAAGAATTGGGAATCAAAATGGGTAATAAATGATCTCTACCTTCTGGACTACTGCTGTGGCCAAAAGAGTGATATGATCCGTAGACAAATAAGCAAAGGAATCTCATGGCACATTTTACTTTGTCTTGATGCAGTGACTCTTTGGCTTTAGTGTGCCCAGACATCAACAACTCAGGTTGGATTGTCAAAATCTGTTGAGAAAACAAATGGCTGCATCAAGGATGGATTTGGAAACACGTATGATTTATATTTTTGTTGTTTAGCCTGACCGTGAGAATCCTAATGGGAACTTCAGTCATTGCTGATACATGCTTATAAGGTGAACAAAACCTGTAAATTGGGATTACTCATCTAGCAGAAAAACCTGTCAGAAGATGCAATTACTGTGTGTTGGGACAGGGTAAGTTTAGATTAGAAAGATGTGCATTTTTTGTTACTATATGAAGTTTTCTCAGGGTTGTTGTGAATTTTTACTTCACAGGTGTGCACTTTTACAAAAGAGAGACAAAATATCCACATTCATCGAAAGTGGGTTTTTTTTGTTCTTTGAGTCAGCTGCACCACGGAGCAAATCAGTGTCAGGTTTTGCACACTTTGGACCAAGTTAGTCTTGACCCAGCCTTTGGGCCCAAATTCATATCTGAACTTTTGTGGCTAGTCCGTATCTTCCTCATGAATCAACCCAAAGCCTTGTTCATGAAAATGCTTAAATTTCACAAATGGTTATTTATATAGCCAAAATTTGCAGCTGGCTCCAAACCTTCTATTGTGTTGAAACAATATCTGGCTTCAGCTATCTTTAAATTTGGGGGAAGTCTGGATTTGAGCTTTACAGCTTGGGAGCTTCTGTTTTTTCTTTGCTATGCCCATGGGATTGCAGGCATGTACCAAGTGTACTGTTGTATAAATGCCACGTGGTTACTGACTTTGGCATTGGATGGGGTTTCCTATCTGCTGAAATGATACAGGGTGCTTAGCTGTGTTACAGCCGTACAACCGAAACCATTCGTACCCTCCTTGGAAAGAGTATGGTGCACATATAACTCACTCATGTTTTTATATTACAACATCATCTTTTTTCTTATTTTTACTAGCTTTCATTTACATTTATAGAGGGAAATCTCTTGAAAAATTGTAACTTGTAGGAAGGTTATGTTTGCAACTGGAATAAATTTGTTTCAGAAAGTATTGTGCTGGGCACATCACCTGGAAGAGCTTAGTGGTGTGGTCGGAGGAGGTGTAAGTGGAGCGGGACTGCTCAGAGGCTTGAAGCCAAGGTGCAAACTCAACTCCTCTGGGACATGCTGTTTACAAGCAGTTGGAAAGCACATGAACACCCATCCTGACAAATGCATGCACATTCTTCTTCCTTACTTGGGCACTTTTCTCTGAAATGTGTCATGTTTGTAATATTAAGAATATTAAGTCATTGCTTGACTTTCCATTGTTGTTCACCTCATGGAAACAGCTGTGAATAATACAGACTGGCTGACCTGGGCCAACAAGTCCAGACCTCCAACACTGAAAGTCAAATGCAGGGTAGATGATTGGTTTAGTTGGCTTAAATGTCACTTGCTGTGTGGACCCCTTTGCTGCAGGTGCCATAGCCTCACAATGAACATTAGGCTCCATGGCAGAAAATAAAATGTCACAGGATTGTGTTATCTTGGTTTTTTTCTTGATGTCTACTTGTCATTTCAGTGACATTTAGCTAACATTTGCTCGATTACCCTACTGATAAGCTTTTTAGCCTGAGTTCTTGAAGCGAAGACTGACACTGCAAAAAATTTCTTAGTGATACTCTGTGAGGTACCAGTGGTGACTGACAAACATATTGGAAACATTGTTTTGGTGATTTTGAACTTAAGAAAGTACACTAACTTCTAAGGTTCCAAGACAGGACTTAGGAAAAAGTTTCCTTGTACAATATATGCCTTAAATAATTTGGTATTTTTAATTTAAATTCTGTTTAAGAATCCTCATGCTAGCAGGCTTCCTTGCTTTTACTTTTTAAAAACTATAAAATAGATTTAATTCCTTTAAATCAATTCAATTTTTTTTCTTGCAGAAAAGAAATACTAGTAGTATATGATATATTTTCCAAAATGTCCCTAATATATTTTGTTTGCTCATAATGTATGTTACTGATATGTATTGATTCATATTATACAATCCTGCTTGAAGGATCAGTATTGTTCCCTATGTGGCATAAGAATATAGTGGACTTTAATTGACAGATACAACAGTACATCCACTAGTAAAATGTTGCCAATATAGCACATTCAAGTTTGCTGACTTCCCTGTTAAACTGGAAAACATTATCATGACTTCAGTTTTTTTAAACACCACCAGGACAACTAGGGGCATTTCATGCTTTCAAAAATTCAAATAAAACACATAATTTCAAGTTAACCCAAATTTTAGTCGTATAAACATTTGATTAGGAATGAGTAAAACCTTATACTAGAATAAAAAAATAAATGTAAAGCATCTGTTACACAATTTATGTAACACGATCTGTGGCATATTTAATGTCTTTTCTACGCAGAGGTTTATATAATGTTGTATGGTATGATTTAAGGGGAGATTATACTCTTTAAACACCTAGTTGTGCAGCATTGCAAGTAGCACCCTGATATTTCTGTATTATCAGAGCTTTTAAGTGTTGAGTGCCAAAGATTATTATTTTTTCACTTCAGTGTGTGCCCACAGTTCTCTACATCAGTATTTGGTTTGCTAGAACTCTCCCGTTGGCTTTTGTGTACTGGTACCTCTGCAGAGGTTGGTGTTGGCACAGCAGTTTACTGTGCTGTAGTCTACTGCTTCCCCTCTTGACAATACTTACACCATCATCTCCTAGTCTTTATTTGAGCTGCTGTGTGGAGCAGTTACTAGAGGTCTAGAGCAGCACGCAGTGGCATCAGGTAGTCAACTTGTGCTGAGTCTTGACAGTGACTGGGTGCTACTTTGCACTTCTGTAAATCATGCCTCAAACACTGGCCTTTGGAGTAACAGCAAAACTCCCACTGAAATGCTACACCCACATTCTTCAAATCTCTCTAAAAGATTTAAAATAAGTTTTAAAAATTTTGGATCAGCAATGTAAGTGGATTGAAATTTCCTGAAATTGAACTTTATGAACTTTTGGACCATGTGCGCAAACATTTGCACTGGAAAAGATGCAGTCAGTATTGGTTTGCTATCCTTTAAAAATTTACTTATCTTCTGGTAACATGGAAATACAGTCCAGAATGCTTTGTACAAGTATAAGATGTCAAATTTGGCCCACAAAATAGACGTTGCAATGTAATTTGTGTGCGATGGCTTTTGTTTGGTATAATGGCTTCTGGACCAATGCTTGGAACCCAAGACTGATCTCATTGTCAGCAATGGAAAATGTACGTAACTCCTTAGAAAACAGATGAAGATGTAAACTGGCCCTTTGGTGAAAAGCTGCCTGTTTTGGAGATCATTATTTTTTCAGGGTTGTAAGATATTCTGCTAGCATTTAATTTCTGTTTAGGGAATCTGTAATAATCTTTTTGTTTTGCTTGATCTGCTTTCTCAAAGAGTTGTTATACTGGCTCTCTAGAGACCATTCAAATGCTTTTAGCACTACTTGTTCAAGATTTTGCTTGTTAAGATGATGGTCCTGCATGATTGCAAGGCGTGCAAGGGCTAATGTTCTGGAATGCAGAACAGTTAGAGTAGGTTTAGATTCAGCATGCCTGATACCTGCCTCTTTTTTACCCTGTTTTCTGAAAACCTTGAAAACTTCCCTATTGTTTGGAATCTCATGATATGATGTTGCTACTTGCTTGAATGATTTGCTACTGGCAAGGTCAACCCAATATGCTCTGCCCAAGGTCTTGATTGACTCTGAATATTTTTGGAGAAAGAGAAGGACACACACATGCACACCCAGGTATCTTAAATGTTTGGAGCCTCGTACTCTGCTTTTTAGCATTAATATTGATGCTAAAAAACCCCAAACACATCAAAGCTATTTTACAATCCACACTTTTATTAGTGTGGATTTTATTAGACTCATTATTTATTAGGCTCATAGAATCGTATAATGATTAGAGTTGGAAGGGACTCCCAGAGGTCATCTAGTCCAACCCCCCTGCAAGAAGCAGGGACACCCCCAACTACATCAGCTTGCTCAGGGCCTCATCCAACCTGGCCTTGAACGTCTCCAGGGATGGGGCATCCACCACCTCCCTGGGCAACCTGTTCCAGTGCTCCACCACTCTTACAGTAAAGAACTTTTTTCTAATATCCAATCCACATCTCCCTCCCTCTATTTTGAAATCATTACCCCTTGTCCTGTCACAACAAGCCCTACTGAAGAGCCTATTGATCCTTTTAGCTACTCTATGAAGCCTGATTCCATTTCACCTCTCCAGAATGAGCACAGTTGTTAATATTTGAGTAATTATAGTTCCTTTCTCACTGGTAGTCTCAGTAAGCTTTCTGCCACCAAATTAAAATTTCTTATGCTTGTTTTGGAGGCTCTGTTTGTTTGTTTGTCTTGTCAGAGCAACCATCTTCTTTTGCTCCCTCACTACATGAACCTCGGCTGTAAGTTAAATATCTTCTTTTCTGGAGCTTTTCCAGAAGGATACTTATCTTCCTTCTCCTTAGAAAAAACTTTCTTCAAAGCCCATCTGTAATACTGGTATGAAAACACTGAATATGGGGCACAGATGTGAGAAAGTCATAATTTTCTTACCTATTCAGAGTTGCTCAGAAAAGTACAAATATTTTTGTCATATTTGGGCATTGTATGTATATTTATATTCTTTTAAATACTGATTGGTGTTTTGTTAAATAGGATGTAGGACTGGAAGAGGAAGAAAGAAAAGCAGTAAGGAGCTATTTTTTAATTAAAAATGATTAGATAGAATTCTGAAGATCATTCGGCAGGTAAAAGAACAGAAGTCTGTAAACTGATAAATGGGATGAAGAGGGGAGCAGAAGGAATGATTACTCATCTTCTAATATAAGAACTAGGGCTTTAAATGCAACTGGCCTGCAGTAGACTTTAAACCAACCAGAGGGAGCAACTTCACATAAAGTAGTATTCTGGCCAGGTTACTGTGGATGCTTAATAGTGATTAACCTTCTTAAAGTATTCAAGTAAATTCGTTTCAGAAGAAGGAAAGACAGCACCGAGACATTGGATTTGGGTCAGGAAGATCCTGTTTCCCATCTTGCTGGAGACTGTGAGAACATATTGGGGGAAGTACTACTTCATACTTCTTCAGATATCTGCTCATGGCTACAGGAGGAGACGAGATGCTGGGTTAGAAGGAAGTATTAGCCTCACCTGGTTTGTGTGGTGCCCAGTGAAATTGAATTTTCTCACCCCCTCTGCTGCAGAACTTTCAAACACTAAGTAGCCTAAGCCTAACTGTGGTAATTGGCACTAACTTGCCATACCTAATTCCTGTTGTCTCGAATGTAGATTTCTTACACAACCTCAGGGTTTGTGCTGCTTCTGTTGTTGGTGAAGACATCTCTGAAGACATCTCCACATGTCATGAAGTAAGTTAAGTGGTAAATTTGCTCCTAATGGCGAACTGTTTTGGCAGTCTGAAGCTCTGTTCTTGCCCCTGAAGGGATGTATCAACATTTTGTTGCCTTCCCTTCTCTGCTCCCACATGTTTCCATTGGGCAATTTCCCCCGCCTGCTGTATTTGTTTCCATCCTTGGTATTTGGCCAAGCAGGCCCAGTTGCGCTCCTGATTGCTCTTAGAACATGTCTTCGCTTCTCAGTCGCTAGCTGATCTCCATCCTCACACTTCCAGGGTCTGCTTCCAGTCACAGCTTCCCTCCTCCAGATTTCAGCCAAAGTGTCATGGAGGATAAAAAGTGTCATTATAAGTTCTCTTCTTATACTTTAATTGCAGGAAATGTTTTGCTGCTTGTTACAGTGAGCTGAGAATAGGAGGAGTCTGCAGGGAAATTTGCAGTTCAATTCCAACTTCCAGTTCATGCTGGGCTTGCTTAAATAGCTTTTTTTTTTTCTTGATAGGAGCCTGGGTGGGCCAAGTATAAGCAGATTTTTACAGGTGTAGTTGAAAGACTATCCTTGACACAGAACAAGTTCCCTGCCTAATCCCAGGCTTTGTCTCACAACCAAATTAATTAAGGGCAGCTTATATATATATTTTTTTTTCAGCAGGAAAAAAACTCCTCTGTTTTCTCCTGTCTGTTCCTTAGAAACAGGTAAATGTTTTTGGCTGAAGATTCCAGAAGAAGTCTTGCGAAGCAGGCCCCCCCTGCTTTGGGGAATCATCAGCTCCAAAGTCACATTTGGCAGAGTCATGTGAGAAACAGCGCTGTTGTAGGAAGTACCGAGCGGCTTTAACACTAAGCAGAGCTTGAAGTCTCACAAGTCTCACTTAGCAGTAGTGTGTTACCCAGAGCAATATACTGTCTGGAGCATTTTTTAAATTCTGGTTCAACATTGAAACTAAATAGAACTCCAGTAGGCTAATTCTCTATAAAACCTCTTTATTTTTTTTTGGTACTGCCTTGAAAATATTAGTATGACATGAAGGTGTCAGCCATTTGTAGATCTAGACAGTTTGTCAGCAGGGTGCTTAAAAGGCTGAGCCCCATATTGCTTGCATGCAGAGATTGTGCAGGAGGGTTAATCAGTAGACCAAAATAAAGTCACTAGATTTTTTTTCTTATATGCTGTTATGAATCAAGTCCTTATGCCAATTAAAACCATCTGTGCATGTACATTTTCATATGATTTATAGATGTGCATCCTCTTTTTTCCTCAAACATTCCAAGGAATCTTAACCTGGTATGTAAATGCTCTATATTTCTTCATAAATGGAAAAAAATGCTGAATTAAGTAAGTATGGCACATTCATCCCAAGGATTTTATATGGTAGATAGATAATGAGAGACAGTTGTGAAATCATAGGATAGTGTGTGTAGAATTATAGATGGAGCAGTGGCAAGGCCTTTAGCTGAGGTCGCCTCAGTGAGATACAAGAGTGATGGGAGCTTATCAGGAAGTCTACAGAAAACATTTTTCTGGAGAACTGAAACAAAACTAATTCTTGAACCTTAGGATTTGTCAAGCTGGTAAGAAATTTCATTAGTAAAAGGTACGCTCCATCAGTTCATCCTACTGTTTAGCTCTGTTCTGTGATAGAAAGAAACAGATACCCTTTGTGCAGGGTTGGCAGTAGCTTTGAGAATGTTCTTGTTTTGAACAAAAGAGAAAAGTCAAACTTTTTTTCTTGGATTCACCTGCTGTTCCATTTTTGTTTGTTTGTTTGTGGTTTTGTTGGTTTTGGTTTTTTTTTCCCTGTTTAGAAAGGTTTTTGGGGTGTAGAGAAGCCAAGGAGGGGGGATTTTCTAATGGAAAGAATTTTTGCAACTGTTTTTCTGGGAAATTAATTTGCTATAAAGCGCCACCTGTTTTTTTGGTGGTAGTTTGTTTTGGTTTGTTTGGTTGTTTTTGTTTTATTTGATGGGGTTTTCTGCTTGGTCATTGGTTGCTTTCTATGACATTTGTAATCTACAGAGACAAAAATACATGGTTGACTCATGAATCAGCAGCTAGTATTTCAGTTATTACCGCTGTCTGGTATGGTCACAACTTAAGTATAACAAAGTGATACTTAAGTATAACAAAGTGATCCTTCACTAAGTGATATGTAAATAGTAATCTGAGCACCAGTAGGACAGAAATTATTTCCTTCCTTCCATCCCCTGCCTTTGAGTGTGTTGCAGAGGTAAAGTCTGGGTGTCTGCTTCACCTTTCTGAAATTTAGGTTTCTTTCTGAGGACAGACTCTTTATAAAATCTGGCAATGTGAGAGTCCTTATTTTCAGTTTAAAAGAGGGGAGAAGTATGTGACACCAACCAGCTTCTCTCTCTCTCTCTATATATATATATGTTTTGGGCGTGATATTTTTACACATTACAGTAGTTTGTTCATCACCAGAACAGGGCAATCTCATAGTTCATATTATCAAAAAGTAATGTGAAAAGGCTCCTGAATTTGTCTGTTAAGGGTTGCCAGCAGAACTGTGAACCTAAACTGGTCCGTTGCTTTAAGTGGAAGTTTTAAGTGCCTGTGGAAAACTTCCTAATAATAATATTTTTTTCAATCTTATTTTATACATACATTCTTTTTTTTCTTTTTTTTTTCACTTTGGTAATATTTCACTTATGTTCATTCAGCCTCCCCTGTGCATCTTTTGTCAATACATGCATTCTGCAACAGGAATTTAACGCTAGGAAGTTGTCCAGATTCACAATCACACTTAAGACAGTGCTTTTATTCTTAATTTCTTGAGTCATGTGGTAGAGGACCTTATGTTTGACATCATGGAGCTCAGTAAAACTTGGCCATCGAAACACTGGTTCCATTGAAAAAAACATCTGGAGAAAAACCAATAGTCCAATATATCCTGCTAGACTACACTCAGCAAGCATATCCAGCCTCCTGGTGTATCTCTCTGTGTTCTGCCTTGCAAAAACCTGGCTATGCTTACAGAAATGTACAAACACAAGAGCAAAATGGATGCACTCCATGTTCCTAAAAATGTCATATCTTGGCTGTGCTGAAAGTGTACGTATTCTTGCTTGGCCGTGGCAGTGACTGGATTTTATGTTGCTCTTTATCATACTGATTCTAAAGTTAAAGACTGAAAGGCTCTACAAAGACATCTGGGGTTTTTTTTTGCTATTAACTCTGCACACTTTTTCCACATAGTGTATTTCTCATGTTTTGCTTAGTTGAGTTTTAAATAGCTCATATGTTGAAGTTTCTGCAATTTCTTATGGAACTCTTCAATAATATATGAAATGAGTAGCTTAAGACTAACAATATTATCAAATTAGAATTTCCTTTTCTGCTCATCATGTTTCCAAGTTTTAAGAAGAAAACCCAACTTTTTTTCCTCTGTAGGCCAGGATGCGTGTAAAGAAAAGTTCTTTGAGGGATGTGTCAATATACTAAACTACAATGAACCTATGTAGCATCATCTCTGAGTAGTTGTCCAAACTTGGAGTAAGTTAATGATCTGGTAGTGATTATACTCTTTATTTTAAAACAAACCACACAGTTGATTGTGGGTGGAGGGTATTATTTAGTCCTCAAGATCAAGAAGAAAAAGGAAATAAAATTGTTCCTAACTTGATTCTGTTCAACGCTGTTTCTGGGAAACAAGTGTCTGCCTTTAGAAGGGCTTGTTACAGCTTTTGAGCTGTGCAGTTATGAGAACAGGGAAGAGGGGTGTGTCAGACTACTGTTTCATCTTGAATATCACTGTGTGGTACATCGTAGCTGGAAGGTCTTTGGAAATAGTTAAATTTCTTTGCTGACTCAGAAAAGCTGACAGTTCCAGCTGAGAATGGTGAAAAAACCCTAGTTCCTGCTTTTCTTTTTAAAGTTAAGTTACTGTTTAAGTTAATGTATTTCTTATTTGATTACCTGTAAATATCAAGCCAGGATTAAAAAACATTCTAGCATCTAGATCATCTCTTCTGTCCTACAGCTTGGCTTTGAGCTTTTCCATTCTCTCTTACCACCTTTCAGCATATCAGTATCTCCTTCAAGAAAGGGAGAAAGATTTCAACAGAACTTTTAAGAACATTGATAAGCTTTTAAAATATTTTCCTTAACTCTATGTGGCCTACAGAAAAGTAAACTAAATGCTACTGATCTATCACCGTGGGATTCAGTCCAGATTCATCAGGTGTCTCTGACAGAAGAAAGGCTAAAAACAGACATCTTGACTTTGAAGCCAAAAGCAGCTGATGTCTTTTCACATGAGTGAGACAAACATTTCTATTCATCGGTGGCACTGCAGTCATCCATATGCATGTGCACGTATATGGGATTACAGGCTCTAGTTCTCATACAGCGAGTATTGGTGGGGAGCTGGCGGCAGCCAGCTTTTGCTTTCCTGGTTTTTGTGGGCCTGCTTCTTCATCTGCTGCTCCTCAGGCTTTTCTCCTTTTTGCTGGCTGCAAGGGACACAGGAGTGAATAGAGGGAAAACACCAACCTGCGTTTAGTTTTTTTAACCAAATATCACAATCATAAACATTATTAAGTTCTCAAGAGCAGCTGGAAAAATCAGGACAAAATAAAGTAACATGAAAATAGAAAAAAAAAAGTAACACAAATTAAGAGAAATCTAGAGAGAGAACTTTCTCTGTTCCTCCTTCTGGGACAGTTAGATCTGCGTAGAGGGAATGTAGGCCAGGATTTGGCACCCATACCTTATCAAGCTATCAAGTATGCCTTGAAAAATCCAAAAGCGGTTGTGATTGTTACCCTTTTTTCTTTAACACTCAGCATTATCATGATGTTTAAAATAACTTTTCAATTTATGTTCAAATTGCAAGTAAAATCTCAGCTGGGTTTCTTATTTCTTTTTTCTTTTTTTTTGGGGGGGGGTGGTGGTGAGTGTTTTTCCCCATAAAGACTGTTTCATTCATTTAAATCCTGCTATGGCTCATTTTCTTTCAGGATCTGAAGCTTGACTCCACAAATAAGGAAATTGTTTCATTCTATAATGGACAGTTAAATGGTAAAATATAACATACATAGACAGCTAGGAGCTGTTAGGTCTGGTCCTGCTCCACTGAAATCAGTAGAGTTTTACCACTAGCTCTCAAACAGGCAGTGAGAATGATATTGCTCGGTGCCTAATTTTTAAAGGAAAGTCAGTGTTGATGTGCCACAGCAGGTGCTGATACTAATCTAAGGATTCAAAATCAGGCAATGATTTCTGTTCATGCTAATTCTTTTAAACTTTTTTTTTTAAATCCTTTTGCATTTCCTGGCGAGATTATTGCTGCTATGATTTTATCTCTAATTGATAGATACTGTAAAAATAACTTCTTGTATTGGGCTCCTACTTCTGTTTGTCATCTGCCTTGAAAAGGCAGGAGATGCAGTGCACAAAACAGAATCAAGAAAGATCTATCTACTGGAGTGGGAATCTGTTAGTTCAGTTTATTGATAACTGGGAAGAATAAGAAATGGAGAGAGAAGCAATACGATGAATGCAGCTTGCTCAATGTAAAGTGTGTTTAATGAAAGGTAGTAAAACTATTGTCTGCCCTTCAGATTCATCAGTATTCTGCCTTATGCAGCGGGAACATCTACTAATTACAATGGAATCATTACTAGGTAAAAATTGTAACCATGGCTATGGATGATGCACGACAACTTGCAATGCTGCTCGCGCAGCAAAATCACACAAAGAGGACCGCCACTTATACATGTCATCGCTGCATTCATAGCCTGATTCCTGAACTCTGTGATTAAACACTGTTAAATGTCTTTCCCCACTATTCTCTCTTTTGCCTCCTTTTATTTCCTGTGAAGATTTGGACCTCTGTTCTTTGCATCTCCTGCCATGGCTCAAAATCCTGCTTCTTGGTTCTTTCAACCTGCCACATCCAATAATCACGCACAGAAAATGCTTATGCAAGCCAGTTGGCGTAGTTTTCTGTCTTAAGGGAAGAGTGCATCTGTTTTTTGGATTAAATCATGCTTATAAAGTCATGCTTATTCAGTTGACAGAAAAAAATGCATAATTTAAAGCTTTCATTTGCTCTTGTGCTAAAACATTTCAGAGCCTTAATTCACCCTGTTTTATCCTTCTAGAGCAATACAAAATTAGAGTTCATTATGGTGATTCAATCTCTGCTTTGTCTTGATCGGAGGCACTATAAGCTCTTTGTCAGAGATGTCGACTTTCCTGAACAAGCCTTTCAAGGCTTGCAAGCTATCTCTTGTTTTCCCAGTAGGCTAATTAGGGTGGAATACTGCCCATCAGATATTCCCTAGGGATGAGCCAAAACACTGAAGGAGAAGGTAAACTGTGATGCCAAAAACTTTACCTTTGCAACGCTCAACTTCCCTGTGATACAGGGTAAGGTGCTGGCGGGGAGCAGGGTACAGTTGCACAGGCAATTCTGTTCAGTGGCAGGACAGAACCCTAAAGGTGGATCTTGAGCTCATGGTTAGAGCTGTTGATTCTTCAGTTGGCTCATTCCAACAGTATTTGTTTTGTGATTAAAATGCAGGCGAATTTCAAAGTTGTGGCTTTGAATACAAAAAGCTCCATTAAAAAAGATCAGAATGGAAATGTTCTCCTTGGAGCATAAGAGAAAAATTCTTTCTGACCAAAAGAATTAATAGAAACCATCATTGTTTTGAGATTTATTTTTGATTTCTTGACCAAAGCCGATGGTTTCTTTCAGGACACGTTTGGCTAAAAAAATAAATCATTTGGATCTCCTGTTCTTAATGGGACTGAAAGGAAGATGCAATGGGCAGACCCACACAGCACCTTGTTTAAAACATGTTCATAGGGACCCTATTCTTTTAGAAGTTAAGTTAGGCATGGTGGGATTAATCTCATCTACCCTGTCTTCATGGTCAGCACAGAAAGAAGGGAGCATCTAGGACACATCTAGTATCTGCTTAAATTGAACTTAAAGTGGGACAGACGCATAACCTTGAACTATTTCTTCCCTCTGCAGTTTGTGTGACTGGTTCATACATAGACATGGATACAGTGACATTCCAAGTGAGTTGAGAAGAATCCTGCTTTTAAATCCTGCCAGTTTCAGAGGCAAGCAGAGAAATCAAAGAAAAGGTAGAAACTTAGAAATGCCTCATGCTCAGGAAAAGCCAGTGCTGTTTTATGGCAAGACTATGAGAAATCAGAGGTCCCTAGATATGAGTAAGTAGAGACTGAAAAGATCTGTGCCGCTCTAGAGTGGTTGCATCTCTGTACATCAGCTCTAGCAATGAGTCTGGTAAGCCAGTTCTTACAAATAAGAGTGAAAGCTCCATTGTGGATGTCTGGGAAAGGTATTCAAGGTCCATTTCCAATAGAATTAGCAGAATTATTCACTAATTACAAAGTTTTGGTCAGAATTACTACAGTGTGTTTAATAAATGGCAAATAACGAAAGAGTTGGAGAAAGTTTTTCCACTGTCTTCAAATGCCTGTAAGGTGCTGACATACTCAAGAGACTGGAAAAGGTTTTGTCTGAACAAAATTAGCTCAGCTCCAATAGGTTGCTCTCTGAAGACAAGTATTCCTAAAGATTGACAGCATCTTGCTTTCTGTAGAGCTCTGTAGAGCACAGATTTGACAGAAACATATGGTGACAGGTGGGGATATACCAAATATTTGGTCTAATGTGCGCGAAGGTAAATCTTCCAGACTGTGGCAGGATCTTGCACACTGAGCCTTTGCCACTGCAGAATCACTGAACTTTTCTTCTGACAGCCTGGCTCCCACCCCAGTCCCGAGGTCTGTACCTGTCATGGGAAAAGATTCATTAGTCGGTGATGCGCAGTAGCTGTGAGATCCCTTTGTATGGCCTCACAGCATCCTGCCCTGGAGTGCGAGCGCCGCAGCAGCTAAAAGCTCTAAGCTGGGCCTCGGCTATTGTGAATGTTTTATGAAGAGAAGAGCGTCTGTTATGTTTTTGGGGTTTGTTTTGGGATCTCAAGGACCTCTTCATTTGGAAATACCCTCACTGGTCGTATCTTCTTTATTTTTCTTTTTTATTTTCCCCCTTTTTTTTTTTAATCCTAGTGACTTTAAATGGTGGTAGTTAAAAGGAGAGAGAAAAAAATTATTCATTGCCTGTTAGGTGCATAGAGCAAAACATAGTGTTAATTATAAGTCACAGAGTAATGAATAATCCCACACTTTTAACATGTGAGGAATAACCTGGGGTTTGTCAGATGGAGCTTTGTGTTTTAAATTCACACCCCCGAACAAAACTTTCTGCCGCTCCAATTATGTGAAGACAGACTCTGGTTCAAAGACTTTCTTAAGTCTTAAAGCTTTACAGCTGTGGGAACAGCAGTTTGACACACTGCTCTGCAAACAACAGAAGGCTAAGCTAAAATGTAAAGCATACATTTTCTATTGCTGTTTGGCTTTGTAGTATTCATCTATACACTTCAGGAGCCCGGTAGTGGTGAGACTAAGAAGTTAAAAATGCTTCAGAGCTGAAAAACTGTTATGATTACAATGCATTATTGTATAATTGTCTAATTTTGTGACTTTGGAAAGTGTTTATGTTCTCAAAATTAATTAGTGTGGAGTGTAACTGCTTTTAAAAATGTCATTCCTCTCAAAACTGTGGTTAGAAACGTATGCGTCACTGAATATACACTTCATTATTACTGAACATAAAAATTTATTGTTCATTACATGCAGAATTGCAGTTGAGGCATTTCACAGCCTCAAGAATAATTACTATCCCTGATTAAGTTATGGAAAGATTTTTCATGGGTCAGTAATTTGAAATAATTTTTATTTGAAATGCATTCAGATAAATATTTATGCAAAAGGTAATCAAAGTCAGTAATTTTAGGGAAAAATCTGCAAACAGCTTGGAGAAAAGCAACACAAAAAAGAATTTAAGGTAAGCTTCTGGAAAATGCTCATTACTGCAGTGGGGCAAAAATACAAACTCTGCCCCCAATACGGTTAGTTTTGTGTCTTGTGAAAGAGCCTCATTACCGTGGAGCTTGGTGTTAACCCTTTTCCTTTATGCTAATCTGTGTGTGAATTAGATTGGGACTTCAGATGTGTGTATGGAGGGAAGTGACAGTGCTGTTGCATCATCAGTGGCCTATGCAGGGGGGTAATGGTGTTTAGGATTATGTGGGAATCCTGTGGTTACTTATTCTCCAATTCACCAGGGAGTGGAGCCCTTAGTGGCTGGCTTGGTCCACACAAATCTTTGTGCAGTGAGCAGTGCTGAGCCAGCTAGTCTGGAAACCCCCACAGCGAGGAGGTGGGTACAAGCTTGGGCAAGGTGCTCCACGCCTAGCTGCTGCCTTCGGTTACTGCTTCCCTTTGCCTTTGTGCTACAGAAAAGAGATCTCTCCATTTCTTGCAGGTGGCTTCAGGGATCCCTGAGGTGTTTCATCCTGTGTCCAGGCCTTATCCATCTCCCTGTGATAGCTGTTGGCAGCTAGTGGTGCTGTTGGCAGGACGCGGGACATTTGTTCCTTCTGGTGATGTACGATCTGTGTGTTCCTCACTCTGCTCAGTGTCCTCCCTCTTGGGGGACTCCTAGATCAGAAGACAGTTTTCATACTGGCATCCATCTCACTTCTGGGAGATGGGAAATATGCTGCCAGCTCCTCAGTTTAAATGCAGTGGAACTAAAACAAAGCAGACAAGCTGTGGGACAGCAATTGCAGATTGCCATATTGCTGTCTGTCTTTGTTGATACAGAATCACAGAGTAGAATCAGAAAATATTTTAGGTTCAACAAGACCTTCAAGATGATTAGTCCAACCACTAGGTCTCACGTTGAAGTAATGACAACTCCCAAGCCCTCAGATCAGGTTGGTTTTTCTTCTTTCCTGGCCTACCTAAGCTCCTTACATTTCTGCAAATCCCAGGTTCCTCTAATGTCAGCTCCTCACATCGAACCATTCATTTTCTTGCTTTTCAGCTGGGTACAAATATCAGCAGGAGATGATCTAGGCCTCCTTGGTGCCTTCATATAGTGGATAGCGGTGAATGTATGGATCAGTGCTTGTAGTATTATTCAACAGGTGATTTATTATTTTGACACAGTTTTTCAGCAACCTGTTATGAAGATGTGTAGTATAAATTGCATGTATAAACACAGTCTTTGTGGCAAAATGCCTGAACTGGCAGCCCATGCCATCAAATCTCACTTCCATAGGAAGACTCAATGTGTGCGTACATCGCGTGGGGTAGGTATTCTATACCAACTCGAATAAATTAGAGCTGCAGTCTAGAACTTCTGACCAAGGTAAGCTAGTTAGCCAACTGTGCTGCACTGACCTAACTTTTCCTAGTCTATGAATAGGACCTGGCTCATGTTTCTGGCATAGGAAGGAAACCTTGGCAGTTTTGTCACTATTGCTGCTCATCTGAGACCAAAAAAGATGCTGTTAGCCCTCTCTGTCTATTTTCTTCAATCCCTGAATGACCTGTAGAGTTTGTCCCTAAGTTTTCTCCAGCAGAACGGTTTCCCTGCAAAAATGAACAAATAGATTGTTTGATTCACTCTGGTACAGTTTTGTCAGTCTTTTTCACAGGAAAAAGACTGACACTCACTCCTCCTCACTGTGAGAAAACAAAGTTATCAATGGAAATGTATTTTAATTATTCTTTTGAAAATACAGATATGGATTTGTTTTGCTTTGATTATTCGTGGTGGTTGTACCCAGTCTCAGTTAAATGTTGTATGATCCAGAAATGCACACATGGACAAAATGTGTTTTGTATTTGCCACCTAACAAATGGTGCTCACCAAAACAATCCACTTTTAAGCACAAATTTCAGGGGCAAACCATATAATCAGGACCTTTTTGGGGGGGTGTGGCTTTTTCTTTTTTTTTTTTTTTTAATGTGGGTGTACCTTGAAGGAGGTGTGGCACATAAAAAATAAAAAAAAAACATTATTAACCATTATTTTTATGGATTTAGATTACATTTTTGTTTGGACTCACTTTCTTAAAAAACCTGTGCTATGCAGAAAGCTAGATGCCCAGGTCAGATGACGTGAATGAATTTTTTTCCCTTTTCCCCTCTCGTATCTATCTACATGAAAGATGTTTTAAGACTCAAAAAAAACCCCAGTCCACACACACACACAAAAACCAAACCCAAACCAAAACATAAGAGCCACCTCAGAAATTTTGCTCATGCTGTAGTCATCTTCAGAAGTCAACAACAAAAATCCCCAAATCCTGCTAGTCTTTTCTATTAAGTCTGTGGTAAAAGTATGACCCCCTTCGCTAACATGAGCATCCTGACTCCATTTCTCTGGAAGGCCTTCATATAGCTTCTGCATTGCCCTGTAGGATGTGGCTTTCATGGAAACCCATCAATTAGGTCGGTTTCTTCAAGACCTCTCAGTGTTTTCTTTTTCCCTTACAAACATTTTTGTACGATGGCTGGTACTCTCATGTGTGCTGGCATCATGCTTAACAACACACAATTCCTCCCTGCTGGTGTCTTCCTCTTACTTGTGCTTCTTGGATAACCACTGTCTCTGCAACACCCTAAATGGTCAAAACTTTCCAGGACAGCAGCACAAGGAAACATAATTATAACCATTTTCCTATTTATGCTGGCAAATTGGCAACTTCTCATGGTCTGGATCACAGAATTTTGAATGGAGATGAGCCTCATAAATAACATTTATTATTTCTTTTTCCAAAACCTCTTCAAACATGATTTTATGATGCACATGTAAGTTAAGCGTTGTGACCTTTTGGGTGCTGCTGCTTGAATATGTCAGTTTTCTAGAACATGTTCTAGAAATTTCTTTTGAAATTTGCTAGGAGAAAGTCAGAGTTCTGGCGGGACAAAAGGAAGAGCAGAGCCTGGATTTGGCTGGCACTGATGGTTCTCGGGATCAGAGACTTTTGCAGTCCAAACAGTCTGACAGCGAAGATAAGCCTTCTGCTTAATTTTTGTTCTTAAAGGAAAATCTGTGCCATAATAGTTACTGAAATTTAAATAATGTTTTAAAATATGTCTCAATGAAAACTTTGAATATGTGGATTAAAACATACCAAGGATGTTTTTCTAGGGAGAAAAAAACAGTGTTTTTATTGATGAGAGATACTTGTGATACACCCTGAATCATTAAAAACCATGATAGTTAATGGTGAGGAGTAAGGTACTTCCATACGGGAGTGTGTCGTGCCTCTTTTGGGATGGGAAGAATTGAAATTCTTTGAAGGCCACAGAGGAAGTCTAATTGTCCTGCTTGCAGCCTAGAGATACTCTAAGTAAAGTGTAAATTAGGTGAGATGAAGCCTTCCTAAAATCTGTTGCATAAAATTCTCTCTCTGTTTTATTTTTCTTTCTCTAAATAAGCAAAACAGGAAGTGATTACTAATATTTTGGAATAATTTCAAGTCAGGCTTACCTATTAAGCACACAGTAGTGTTGATATGTTGTTACCTCTTCCAGCCTGTAAACAGGGAGAGTTCATGGTGGTTTTTTGTTCTTAGATGTCTCAATTCCTAAATACCTTAGAAAAGCAATACTCCATACTAAGAAAAATGTCTGATAAAATCTTCAGTGATTTTTTTTTTCTTATAGAGATTTGAGCTGTGTTCTTCTATTCCATGATTTTCAGTGTGTCTGTCTGTGTGAAGTACAGAGAAGGTGATGTGGGTTGCAGCCTACCGACAGCAACTCTTTCTAAATCTCTTTCTTTAAATTGGAAAAGTTTATTTATGCCAAATTACAGGTTTCTCAGAGTTTTGATCAAATGAGCATTTCAGTGGAAAGGTGCAGAAACAAAGCTGAGTTGCATTTAAGACTGGGTTAATGGCGACCTAGATTAATGCTCTTCGGAAATCACTCCAGAATATCTCTTTTCTAATTACAGTCTCTTGTCTGAAAAAATCATTTTTGCAGATATGGCCAAGCCTCAAAAATGCTTCCTGATCCCAATGAGTCTCCAAAGTGACTGTTTTATGGTTTCTGGCTGAGCAGGTACCTGCCTCAGGATGATGGGTACGTAGGGAGTGTGAGAATAGTGCACTATTTTGTATGTAGAAACAAAGCCACGTGTGTCTACTGAACGTTGGCATGATACAAAATGCAACAGCCTTTTTGCTAAGTTACTTCAATCAAAGATCACTTTTCTACTACTATTAACAGAAATGCTCACAAGGTCAGTCTGGCCTGTTGGGCAGGTTGCCTTTCAGTAAGTATCTTCCTCCATTTATTCTTTTTTTTAAAAAAATTGAGCAGGGCTAATATATGTCCCTGTGCTAGAAGTATCAGAGAAAACACTGTGGACTTTGGACCCAAACATGGTGTGTTTAACATAACATTTGGCATCCCTTGGATGTTTAGCATAACATTTACATTTGAAAAGCAAGCCATAGACCTGTAATATTTTTTAATTTCACAGGCTTATACAGGAAACTTTCCCCTTTTTGCATGTTACTGATTAGCCCAAGGTTTGCTTTTAAACATTTACAGCCAGTGCTTTTATACTCTGATGCTGTAGCCTAGACGAAACCAAAGACAGCACCTACATATGTAAAACTAAACATGCAGAATTTGTTTTCACATTCTTTCCTCATGTGGTCTTTATTTGGTTTTAAATGCCTTCCTGTGAAACCTGAATAGTGGCATGGGGGTGGGGGGTCACTGCCATGGTACTGTCCTGAGTCCTTCCTGTGGTCTGTGGACAGCAAGCGATGAAGGAGAAACAGTGAACCCTTGTGAGCTGGCTGTTGCCTTGATGAGTCACGAACTGATCTAACAAGAGCTTTCTCAGGTTGTGGCTATTCTAAAAGTGGGATACTGCTATTGCTAATGACAAGGATGGTCTCAGGAGGACTCTGCTTTGACTCAGAAGAAAATGTGAATAGTCATTTCCAGTGGATTAATGTGGACGGTCTTTGTTTCTTCTCAGGTGACAGAAATGTTTCTGTCTGTTTTCTCATAATGGAATTAGAGTTTGCATTTGTTTTATCTGATGCAACACGTCAAGAGAGTCGGTATGAAAGGTGACTTTTCTTTATACAATATGGAAAGGGAAATCTCCTCATGTTTTGTAACCGAATGTCACCCTGGAGATTGGCAGAGGTTTTTACCTTCAAAGTTGCATTATCTCGCTTTTTAATATAAAGAGCTAGTAGAGAGAAATCCTAAATCATGCACTTGATTTGTATTTGGGTTCATTTTGAATCAAGGGCTTTCAGATGCATCCACAAAAGCTTTGTTGTTCAGGTCATATACTTCATTACATAACGTGCTAGCTCCTCGAGAAGCACCTATTCGTATTTTGATTAAAGAAAATAAAGTTCTGAAACATGCTATTGAAAATATGTACCATTAGCCTTTCTTCTACCCCCCCCCCCCAACATTTTAGCCTGCTTTACAATGTCAGTGGGGTAAAAGTCTCTTGAGAGCAGCTCCATTAGTTATAGTAGAAGGGATAAAGTGGTAATGTAGACTCATTGCAGGTGTTTATGTTAGATGATGCAATGTAAAAACAACCAAACACACTTTACTATTGCTTGACTCCTGGTATCACCTGTGGAGTTCTGTTACAAGTGAAATTTATTTTTGCTAGTAATATGTACTGTTTTTCACATATATAGATATAGCAGCTTTCTGTGTTTTTGTAGATGCCTGTGTGTAGATATAGATAGATCTGTCCTTCCATTTCTGAGTAGCACCTTTTATATTTATAATTTGTTTTCATTAATTGAGTTTGAGTTTAGAAATGAAGCATGTGAAATGTGAAGTTGTACACTAGGTTTTATATACCAGTTTTATGTATTTAGACTTCAAACTCACAAATGTAGTAAGTCCTTGGAATATTCCTATTTGTAAAATGATGTGAGATTACTGCTTCAGATAAGTGGCTAGTAGATGCAGTTTGGCATCTCAGAAATGTTCACCATAACTTAATTAGACTTGATAGTTAAAGCCATTCTGTACTTGATTTGCCTTTGAAATTGAGGCAGCATGTGAATATTTCTCTTAGTATTTTCTATCAGCTTATTACCTGCCTCTCATTTGTGATCATCATTTTAGCAATAGTGGCCTTGGGGATACGAATTCAAGGAGGAAAGCAAGTTTGAACAACAAAATACTTCCCCCTGCCCCCAATGATTAATCACTGTTATACTTTAGGGATCACAATCTATTGTCATTTTCTGCATGTTAAAGCAGTTACTGCAATTGATGGCATGCTGTCTTTATAATAGAATCCAAAAGAATTTTAAGCCATTCATCTATTTACATATGTTTTAAATTATCCCATGAAATTTAACAGAGGATTGCCAATGTCTCATTTGAGATTGTAAAGAGCTCTTTTATAACAGTTGCACACAGTGCTTTTGTGTCCCAGGGCTTATGCAAAACTGAGGGTTGATTTACCTGTTAAGGGGCACACAGAAGTGAATTTGGAGACACTGAATTCAGACACTCTTTTACAGTGGGATCCCATTAGATGTTATGTCACAGTGTTTTAGCCAGTCAGCAATTGCAGTGAGGACATTTTTTCTGGACCAAGGGGAAACCAAGTCATTACCTATCAATGGGTGCAGACTGTAAATTTCATAACTGATTCCACACACAACGGAGGGTAAGTAAAGCCCTAGTTATTTGCCTGCTTCTACTTACCATAATTATTTCACATCTTTTTCACATCTGAAGCAATTAATTTTCACCACAGGGGTCAAGAAGGGTCAAAACCAAACAGTTACCCTTCTGCTCTGCCATCTGGTGTTACCAATGAGGAATTATGTTTGGAATAGTTCTGGAAGTGGCATCCCAGGGCAGAAATAAGCTGAGGTATAATGTTTACCTTCATACTTCTCAGCAGTGGAAAGTATGACCGAGTCTTTACTGATGACTGAATGCCTTCAATTTCAAAATCAAAGAATTGAGGCTTGGTAGACACTCATCTAAGGACTTGGACTTTCTGGCTATTCAGGGTGGAAAGGAGTGAAGCAAGGTTCCAGTTTGAATCTGCTATTTAGGTCATCCCGTAGGTTTGGAAAAGACTAACTCTGCAGTCCGCTGTATAGATCACCTCTGTACAGTACTGGTGGCCAAAGCTCAGCCCCCTTCTCCAAGGAGCAGAGCAATAATGGAAAGGTTTTCCTCCACCTCTGATGTTTTATTGGGTGATGTGTAGAGAGTCTTGAGTATCCTGGTGCAACAGTCTTCAGAAGTTTCATTGGGTGGGCAAATTACTTCTTGTCCAGCTTCATCTTGAGAGCTCACAGAGCTGAATCTGTATTTTTATTCCCGAATCGTCACAGGCAGTGGTGAATACACATTGCAGATGAGCTGACACTAATCTATTTCTGCGTGTGTTGCTGCAAATAATGACATGTTTTCAGATTTGCTGTTCTTACTCTTCTACTTCTGTAAGTCATGTTATATTAAGTTAAGTCTGGTTATCATCTGAAAAACACTTCAGTCTACTGTGTGTATATATA
This sequence comes from Heliornis fulica, assembly GCA_013399135.1. Taxonomy (NCBI): domain Eukaryota; kingdom Metazoa; phylum Chordata; class Aves; order Gruiformes; family Heliornithidae; genus Heliornis; species Heliornis fulica. Next base: position 214,683 of record VXBZ01002400.1, read on the forward strand.
TGTTTATATATAGTGATATGTGTTTGTTAAATACCTGTGTGTGTATTTATACAATATATTAATACAAATTAGTGCTTCTATGTCAGTGACATCTAAATAATGTTTTCTGTGGTTTTAAGCACAGAAACATATACTTAGATTCTTTTTTAAATATGCTTACAACAGTCTGCAGCTGTGATCCACACATCCTTTTGTCACTGTATTTTGTTAAAATAAAAATTTAAATTTTTAGATTTACATAATATAAGAAAAGAGCAAATTCCTTTTTAAATTTTCTACCTTTAGAAGTAGGAATATTCTCTCTTATGCTGTCCATGCTGTTGATAAAGGGATGGGAAGCTGTTCCTCATTTTTCTGGGCAGAGGAAGACATGACCTTAACAGCTTTATTGACAGCTGCACACATAGGAGACAGTTCACTAAAAAAGTTTCTATTTTGAGGGTGGGTTACACTTTGATTCAGTGCCCAAAACTCAGGTGATTCATTGTTGAAGTCAACTGTAGCATTTGAGTTTGTCTATATCTCCATGGATTTTAAGCTCTACTTTTTATGTGTAGAAATTACGATTCTGTTTAATTCACATTGTTTAATAGTGCAAGATGTTCGTTGCAAACATTACTTGGATAAACTTTCAAAACCTATTGTTTTTCCTAGTTACAGAACATAAGACCAGCAGTGATGAGAGGACTGAGGACAGTCTTAAAATGTGGAAATTCCCAACAGTGTAGAATTGCTCACAAAGGTCTTTAAGTATGATCCCTCTGGATGAAGATTAGAACCTCTTCACAATTTTAACATCGGTTTTCTTAAACGTGCAAGGACTGAAACAGTCTTTCCTCAGCAAGCTCAGATTTTTTATCTTTTCACATGCTGTCAGCACCTCTCCAGCTCCAAGGGACCATACATACCTCTTATTTTCTGATGAAGGAGCACAAGAACTTCTAGGTACTGTTGACCCTGCAATTATAGTTCGAGATTCTGCGCTTTTTTAACTTATCCTTCTTGAATAGTATTTTCTGGGAACAATGAGCTCATCTGACAGGAAGTGTGCCATAGTAGGAGGAGATGTTGGAGAATAAGGCACTGTGGCAAGAGAGAAGAAAAGGAATATGTTTGGGACAAAACAGGAGGTTCTCTTTACATGAGCAAAAAGTAACTTCCTGATTTTTTGGGGGGTTCATTCAGGGGTTGCAGTGTAGGTAGATTCCTAAATTCTTGTAAGAACCAATTTGCCTTGCTCTGGATATGCTTACTGTGGGGCTTCAACTCCAAAATGTTTCTAGCCAGATTCCATTTATTATCAGCACATTTTGAAGTTTCAAGTAATACTGTGCAGGTTTTATTTCTCACTTTCTATTAGTGGATTCTGTGGAGTTATGAGCTTTTTCATTCTCAGTCTTCCAAAACTTCCAACAGATGTCTTGCCAGCAGCAAAGATGATTAAAGGTTTCTGAAGAAGTAGACTGCTGCTGAAAGTCTGAAAGGGATCCCACTTCAGTGCCAAAAATCTTTGGAAAATATGTATAGCCCCCTTCTTATTTGAAATGTGTATAGCCCCTTCTTGAAGAAATCTTCTATAATAGTGCTACCTCATTGCACTTTTAAGTGTTTTTACCTGGACTAGACAGAAGATGTAAGTGAAATTCATACAGGCAGGCTGAAAAGAAGGGGAAGAATGATCATCTTAGGCCTTAGTCTTGCCAAAGTGTTGGATAACATCAACAAATATGCTGAAAATAAGCATCTAAACTGATGAGTGTATTTCCACAGATTCTGTGATGCTAGTTGGTCCCCAGTTAGTTTTTGGAATACTGAGCTTGAGCATTTCCATCTGGCTAGGTTTTGACATTAATTTTTTTCTTTCCATAATTCAAGCTTAATCATTACATTTAATTTCCTTGTCACTTTAAAACTAAATTAATGCAGTGGTTTTTTTTTTTATAGGAAACATTGCTTGACTCATATTCATCATCAAAGTGTCTACTAAGCATCAACTGAAAAGTTCAGACATTGCACTCATGTATGAATAAGCAAAAGTGTATATTAGTTATACAGTTAGTGTATTTTCAAACAGTATGTTTTTGACAGAATATCCGTGCTTCAGTTCATTGAAAGGAGTTAGTGCAGTTTTGAAAGGGTTATGTAATGTAGTGGCTGGCATTGCAAGGGAGATAGTTTCCTGTGCTAGATTTCTCTCTCAAGTGATGGGCACTATGTAGATAAACCATCCATTTATTTTCATTGAAATATTCAGATATGTTCTCTTTCCCTTCATGCTTAAGGCAATGGAAATTTATTCAGCAGTATCCAAAAAATTATAACCTTTCATGATCTCTTTTTCTTGTTTTCTACAGAAAGTTTTAGAATTGGAGGTCTTTTAAACTTTTCCCTTTTTTTTTTTTTCTATCAATGGCAGAGAAATGTAGCCACAAGCTTGTGATCTTCATCCAGGCATTGGGGATGTGGAATTAGCAATGCTTCAAAGCCAGATGATGATTTTCTGAATTATTTTTTTTCTGAACACTTCTTCCCTGGAACAGCAAATTTTAATTATTAACTTATGCCACTGAAGCTTAGAAGTTGACAGGAAAACTACAGGAACATTTTTTTCTCTGATAAAAGTGTGTTTTCAAAGGAAAACAGGACTGTGGGGCTTTTTCCATTAGGTTTGTCTTTGGCGTCCAATCAGGGGAGATTCATTACTTGTAACTCTGAGATGATACCTGAATTTTTTGTTCATCTTGAAGTATCCTTTTCCTTTTAATTTTTCTTTATACTAGACAAAGACCTTCAGGAATACTCATATAGAAAGCTCCTTTCCCTTACTCCTATAATTGTCTAACTAAACACTTGACTTCTCCCATTGTCTCAAAAGATAAGGAGGGATGATTCTTTGGTTATCACAGTTTTATTGACCATCAGTTAATACTCTTTAAGGAAATATTTTGATGCCATTTTCTATTCAAGTGGCTTACATAACTATTACTAAAATTATCTGGTGTTACATGAGGATGAAGAGGAGCTTAGAAATACCATGTAAGCAGCTCAGTGCTCCTCTTTCAGATAAATCTCAGTTAAAGACAAATTTACCTTACCCCTCAGGAATGTTCTGTTTGAAGCAGTCCCAGCTAATCCATGAGTCATTATGGAACAATTTACACAGTGTGTGTATATATATAAATATATATATATATATGTACAGTATTTACAATTTACAGTATATACAGATCCTTGCCATGCTCGTTCCATACCACAGCATGGGACAGATTTGTGGGTATTTGTTCTTTCCAATGACTTTTACACAGTTACAGTGTCACAGATATAAGTCTTCAGCTAAATCACTTGTATAGTGAACAACCTGTTTAGGTTCTCCCTGGAAAAAACATGTAGTCTCAAATGATTTTCATCCCAGGGCTGCAAGAAACGTAGGACAGAACATCTTGAACCCTGAAGTTATTACTCTGTTGGTGTTTAAATTGATCCCATTGCTGTGGAACTCAATGCTGTTGGGAACCTTCATAATGACAAATATAGGCTTTTGATTATACATTGAGCCTAGCTTGCCCAGATATTTTCAAAGCTCCTATACTTTTTCCAAGATACAGATATATACATTACAGTACTTAACTGATGCTTCTGTTGGAATTAAATTTGAAAATCTCTGACTACCACACGTTAATTTTATTTAATTGAAAACAAGTTTATTTTTCTTGGGCTGAGCTAGAACAGAAAATATTTAGCCCTTGGTATTTGCTACCAAAATGTTTTACAGGTAGTTCAATGACAACATTGTGATACAGACAAACTTAGCATTATCACTTCGCGCAAGTTCACGGTGTAGAGCCAGATTTCCAACTGCAGGATTCTGCTGAAATGAAGCCACTAACAGCAACTGAAGATCTGTCCAGTAGTCACAAATAAATCCTAGGATTTTTGTTACAATTTAGGTATCACTTGGCCCAGATAGGGGGAGATCCAAGTAGTGGTTGCCCCTACACTAGGGACACTTACCAAGAACTTCAGCTCTGTGTTTGCTAGCCAGTGCCTGATCACACACTCGAAGCTCAGTCCCTGTCACAGGCATGGTACAGTAGATAAGGGAAATATAGGGATGTCAAAAAAACCTAATGCTGGAGTCTTAGCATTTTATAGTGGGATAGGAATTCTTGGGTGGGATAAAAGATAAAAAATATAAGTATGCTTAAGTGTAACCATGGCAGAGTGAGAAATTTGAATATATGGTTTAGAGGGACAATTTGTAGAAATGTTAGTGTCAGGAGGAAGCTTATATTATGTACTCCAGCAGTCTAGTTTCAGTTACCAAGTCTAATGTTGGTTCTGGTATTGAAGTACCTCAGAGGAATGTCAGTGCACCATAGTTTTTCATCTGCAAATGGAGGCCAACATTACTCATAAATGCTCTGTCTACATGAAGAACCATATGAAAATGAGTTTTACAATAATGATTAAGAAAGTATTTATCATTTTGAAAAAGGAAATTAGTATTATTCACAGTGGCAAAAATACTTACTAAAACAACCTTGGGGTTTGATGCAGGTAGACAACATGGGAAGGTTTCAGGTGAGAAGCTTTTCAGGAAGTTATTGAAAACAAGGTCTTACAGTGCTGCCTCAAGAAGTCTTAAAAACTATCCATACCCATAAAATCTGATTTTGTATATTTTTTTTTCCTCCTCAGCATCTTTGTTGTTGACTTACTAGCATGAGGTCAATTACTAAGGGGAAAATACACTTTGGGATCTAGCTTATATTTTTTGGAGCTACCCTTCAATATTTTCTAGGGTTAAAGTGTCATTTCTATTTATGATCATCTGCCCTGTTCATTNTAGCCTGGGCATATTATGAACTTTCTTGTCATTGTGTGTGAACATATAAAAGGAGAAGGAAACTGCTGAGAAACAGTGGACACAAAGAAGAATGCATACAGGTAAGATGAATATAATTTACAAATGCACCTCATGTAGATGTTTTCTGGCTATTCTCTCAGTTCTGTCATTGAGAGTCCTGGTCCAAGTCCCACTGAAATAATTAAAACTGTATTTCCATTACTTCTTCAGGGCAGGGTCGCATCTACCCATTAATTAAACGACACTGTCAATTAGGGCTCAAACTTACTAATGAAGCAATTGACAAGGTCTTCCTAGTTTTAGCAAAATATGCCTTGGCATAGTGTATGTTATGAGAAGTTATGTTTTGTAACAACTGTACCGTCTGTGTTCTGTTGCGGTCGCAGATGTCATCCCAAAAGGTCACAAGATACCAATCTGATTTCATTCCTCACGTTGGTATAACAATGGTCTTTCCACACAGTTTTTTGTATTACAGTCATATCACCACAGTGTTGTAATATTCTGCCAATTTATATTCTTGAGAAATTTTTGTCACAAGAAGAGATTTTTTTTCCCCACTCTGTTATTTTCCTTAGTTAATAACCTACTTAGGGACAAGTTTGGAAAATTTAGCCCAAGGGCTCTGGTTTGTTTTGTCATTTGCATGTATTTATTTTCTAATTCACACAAGTGAAAGATGCCAAATGAGTTAGTGAACAGGATAGTCTGAAAGCAATAACATACAATAGAGTTTTTGCTTAATATTCTTTTTTGTCTTACGAAAAAAATTCTTCTCTGCTTCAGTCCTCTCTTGCACTGTAAAAATGAGAACAGTAATGTTTTTGTAGTTCCCTCACCCAAGCATTTTCAGGATCAGCTTGAACCAGACATTCCCACTGATGAGCACTTTTGTGTGTGAATGCCCTTGTTGGGGTCAGTGAAACTTCTGGTTATAGTTTGGGTTAAAAACCTCTCCTTGAGTCATCTCCACCTTCTGATGAGCAGTGAGGTGAGCACTTACAAGAGGAAATTAGAGAATTTAGACCATGTAAATCTTCCTAATATTGATGGAAACAAATACCTCAACCCTCACACTTCAGTATTTGGAGTACTTTACAGTTTGACAGTGTGACAACTTTCTAGCATTATCATGTTACAGCTATTAGTCGAAACCACCTAGACCTCTACTCAGTCTTTAAGGAGAAAATCTACTTAGAGTTTTAACAGTGGAAGGTACTTCGATAAGGTCTGGACCATTACAGAAAAAGGAAAACAAAGGACTGACTGGCAATTTATGTAATGAAAGGTAAAGTCAAAAGTGGCACATTTCACAGTTTGCTTTTACCAGATGTGAATCAGTATTTGGTTTACAGTGAGCATTTTAACCTCAAATAATAAACCTTTGGTGTGTTTGTGTGAAAATCTGAAAGTTTTTTTTTTGTGATTGTTGCTTACTAGTTTTTGAGAGCGGCTCAAATGAAAGGACATGGTATTACAAGGAGGGGTGATCTTCTATAACTGCCAGATGAAAGGCAGTCTACAGACAATATTTTCTGTTACTTATTTATAGGCGGGTCATGTGCTATGAAATCCACTCATGAGACCAATTTAAGCTCAGGTTACAGTTCAACAATCTTACATTGCAAGTATCTGAAGAACTTTCAAAGTAATACTATCTGGATCCATAATTTTGTGATTATTTATTCCTGTTTTTCCAGACTGCCTCTCACTATCTACTCTGTTTTGGATAATTCCAGAGATAGCTGCTGAGTTGGGAACCTCAGCATGTGTAGTTTTCCCAAGATCTACCACATGCCTGCTCTTTATGCAGGACAGTAGAAAATCATGGTAAGCAAAAAACTGCTCTGTGCTCCTCACTGAGGCATATGAGAATTCTGCACATGGTAGATTTGGAGGAATAACTTTAAAGGACTTGAAGGGTATTTATTGCCTATACTGAATTTTTTTTTAATGCTTGCAGGCTGTGACCGTCACCCTGATATGGCAGCACTGGCATCTTTCCATGCAAATTCCTGTGCCTGCAGCTTAATCCAAGCTGTGGTGCAAGGTGTTCTGAAAGGATGCAGGCAGGTAAGCACTGTAATAAGCAATTACATATAATAAATTAATTATATAATTAATCACCAGGGATACTTTTGTTTCTGAATGTTTAAGGATAAGTTATTTCTTAGTTTATGATAATAAATTTATACATGGCAAACTCAGTTTAACTGGTTTTGTCCGTTCCATATAGGTCATACTTGGTTCCTTTAGCAGAATTACAGTGTAAGTTGCAACATTTGTACTTTATTTGATGCTATTAATTCTTTATTAGTATTATTTGATTTATTTATTAAGTGCTATCAGTGTACTTAATGGGCCCACATTATCAAGGTTACCTTCTAATGTCTGCCTGTCTGATTTGTCTTTCTGAAAATGAGTGTTTTTGTAGGTGTTTTACTGTGGTTGGAGTAGATGATGATTGAGAAGATTTCGGAGCTATGTCTCTCAGAATGATGGGGGTTGGAAGGGATCTCTGAAGATCATCTAGTCCATCTTCTAACTGTGATAATTAAGAATGCAATATCAAAGTTAACAAGCTCTAGGTGAAAGGAGTTGGGAGGGGGTAATGCAAAAGCCAAAGAAATTGTTATATCTGAATGCAACTTAGTTCCTAGAGTGTCACTGACTTTTGTCCATGTGTTTCTCAACATGAGCATGCCTGTGTTCTACATCAGACAGTAGTCACCCAGCAAGGGAATGTAGTCAATCACTTAGGTGGTGTTAGCTGCTTTAACTCCTGTTTGACATGTGTGCTGTCTTTGTTAAAGCTGTAGAAGTGTTGAGCTTGCTGCTGCCTTACAAATGCTCCTCTGAAAAGCAAAACCGTAGGGCATCCATTTTTATGTGTATTCCATGCTTCTTTAGAGTAAATTTTGCAGGCAAATTCCACCATTAATGGTGTGTGACCTCATTAACAGTTTAGGCCAGAAGCATCTTAAATTGTGCTTGTATGCTTCAGGATAATTTAAGGCACTCATACAAGTTGTTGCTATTTGAATATGTCCCTAAAGCATATGATAAATGCATTAACAGATTTGGGAGCCAAAGTCTTAAAATAAAATGGGTGGGGGGGTGAAGGTGGGTTATGGAGACAAAACAGCTCCTAAACCATGAAGTGATAATGAAAAGCAAGCTAGCCAACATATTGGTATTTCCTTTAGGAGGCTCAGAAGATGGGTTTTGGCTCTTTTTTTTTTTGGCCTCTAATCTCTCAACTGTTTTGTTTGGGGTTTCTATACTGCAGTGTAATATTCCAGTTTTGTTTCTTCCCAGTACTCAAGGAATCTTTGTTCCTACTAATTTATGATGTCAAATGGAAAGACTGCTCTCTTCTTCCATACATGAAGTCCAAGCAGGCAAAAATGTGTGTTGGTTCATTCTTCTACATAAACAGATGCCATCTAGAATGCAAGTTTTAAATGGCATTAATTACATCCCTTGATTTTTTCCTTTTTATATGAGGAAAGTGAAAATTACATGTGTTGTCTGTGGAGCTAATGATGATGAGGTTAGCTTCTACTTTTTTTAGTTTCATTCTCTCATTTATATTCCAAATTGTTGCATGTAATTTCCAACCATTTATTTTCTGGGAAAAAAAAAAAAAAGGTTAAATGTGTTTTCCTTTGTTTATATTTGAACTATATGTGTTGAGACAGAATAGTCAGCAGAATAGTAACAGAATCATTTTTCCACTGGTTAGAAGCCTGATCTCATCTTTGAACTACATTAGGATAAGTTATAGGATAAATCCCAAATTATGGACCAGTGAAAAATGCAAGTGGATTCTGGATGAACTTAGAGACCTTGTGTCTGTTCACAGATGAATGGGATCTTAAGGAAATTCCCACAGATGATTCTGTTTTAGCCCCTGAAACCAAGTCTAGAAAAAAGAAGAAAAAAATTAACAGTCCAGTTTGACTTGTGCTTTTCATGGTTCTATTTTAAAAGCAATTATTATGCCTCAAAAAACTCTTCAGCCTGACACATCACAGTACAATTCTTTCATGAAAAATAGATATTTCTTTTTCTCTCTAAGAAAGACTGTTAAAAAAAAAAAAAACAACAACAACCCCCTTTTCTTTCAGAAATAAAGCTCTACAGCTCCAAATCATTTGAATACTTCCAGTTCTGTAGCCGCAGGGGAATTACTACCCTATATAAAAAACATACATAAGCATGTGCTTAACTTTTAGCAGGTATTAAGTCCCATTCATTACATTAGGACTTAAACATATACTTACATTTTGAGAAGCAGGGCCTGCCTCATGTTAACTTCCAAGCTGAAAGTTTCATAAGGTGTTGAAGGTGGTCCAACATTCGCTGACCAACAGTACCAAATGCTTCCAATGCAGCAAGCCAGATAAAGACTGGGTTTAATGGGATTCTGAATTACAATAAGTAAATTATAACAAACCCTGTTGACAGAAGGCTCTGAGCTGGGTCCAGGCCTGAAGCCAGACTGAAATTTCTCATGTAGCAGGTAATCAGTAAGATGAGAAACCAGCTGCAAGAGAAGGGCCTCTTTTATGAAACAAGAAAGGTGCTCTAAGAGCCAAGTCTTATCCTGGTAACCTTTTCAGTAACACAGCGATGGTTGGTGCTCTTCATTATCTCAACTTCAGAGTTGAATTAATTAGAGAGGAAACCGATTATATTATTACAGCAGGCCACCCCGTTGGTCATATGCGTGAAGAATGGGTCATTAGGTTTACCCATTACTTTTCTAAACTTTTCAGCGTAAGCAAAGCCCATAAGTAATTTCAAATGAAAGTTAATTGCTTATAGGGGGAAGGGATTACTAGATTGGCATTATCTCCTCCATAGTGTTTCTGTGTGATGACATTTCAAAACCATCTGGGACTTTCTTTTCATTATAAACTCTAAAATGACCCATTTTACTAGTAGAACAATGCCGCTGGTATGTCCTTGTCTTTGCAGTTATGTTTGATAAATAAGTTGTCTCTAGGGTTTTGTGCAGGGTTTAGCAAATAGCACTATATACCCAGTCACCAGCCTGATTGATGCACATAGGTGATGACATCTGTCAGCCTGCCATTTATGGAGTTCTTTCCAAAATCTTACTGGAAGTGTCTGAATACTGTCAAAAGGTTTAGAACAGTTTGAGTATAACTTGAGTAGATTTTGTAAAATACATGGTGACTTGTTGCCTATATCTGGATTGATGTTTCAAATTAGTTTTCTTGGTGACATGTGGCAATCAATTCCTCTAGGAGATACAGAGTGGAACCCACTGTGTCTCTTTGTAGAGGGTGATGTTCCTGAGTTCTTGCTCTTCATCTGACATGTACAGTGTCTAGTTGTGATGATGGGACCGAGATGAATTATTGTCTTCCTGAAAGATGATAGCTTTCTTAGTAGTAGCTTGTTCACATGGAAAAGCAGGAGTAACAACATCAAATCATGGGAACAGCTAATTCTGTACAGCATATCATGGGGTATGTAGCTAGTAGTAGAAGGAGCTGGTTTAGCATGCAGCAAGGTCTGGTGGAATCCATTCAATCTCTGAGAGTAGCCATTTAGACAAGCACTATAGTTGTACCTACCTACACACCTGTAGAGGTGGCATGAAAAGCAGAGCTCTTGCATGGAGTGCTGTTAAATGACCTGTTAAGTGCTGCTCTCCGGCATCAAAGACCAGCAGACCAAACTGGCTTAAGGATTAACTTTTCTATGTGGAGTAGATAGTTTTATGGAATAAGAGGAAATTCTATTTCAAAACATCCTGCTGTACTTCTTTCTCGATTCAACTCCCTTTGCTTCCCTTCCCGTTTCTCACAGGTTAATTGGGGAATCCTACAAAACTATGGAAGTATGAATCATTTAACTCACTTCAATTTCTAGTTTTGAAGTTTCCAGCCTAAGCTATTCAGTAAGAAAAGGATACTCCGCTGGAGAGCAATTAATCTACCTCACTTGCATCTTTAATGTTCTCTTTTCACAGAACTAAATTGCAAGCTTAGAGGACTCCATGCCTACTTTTTGGTCATCTAAAATTTGCTGACATGGACCTTAATTTTTGCAGTCTCCCCAGTGGATGCAGGGGAATGTTAATTGTAGCATTTTTAAGCTTTGAGGTTTGGATTTTACAAGTATAACAATTTCTTTGAAGATTTTTAGAACATCCTAACTTTTAGGAATAAGCAAATAATTATATTCAATGTTTGCCTAATACAAAAAAAAAGCCAACACCCCCCACACCCCTCCCCAGCCCTGATAATTAGCCAAATTCCCTTCTGTTTCGTAAATTATTTGCTTGTGGTCTCCATAGTAAATGTGTTGGTTTTGTTAAAAGCCAGTATGGAGGGGAGATTGTGGTCCGAAAATTTTCACCCTTTTCTGCAGCAAATAACTGTTGGGAGTTGAAAATTCTAGCTTCCATTCTGGGACTAGAGAAGCACAGTGATCTTTACAGATCATGCATCAACTTTTCAGGAGAACACATACTGAAAAGAAGCATGGCAGTCACTGTCTATATTAGAAACAGGTTCAGCCTATAGTTCTGCTACAGTTCCTCTGTGCAATCTTTCAGTTGCTTCTTTAACAAAATTAGGTGGCTGCCATTTTTGTATTTCTAGTAAAGGAGGGTACATAGAGTTGATAAAAATTGCTTCCTTTATAGTGACTGTGTGAGAGAAAGTAGGTTTTTGTGACCAAATGAATTTTCCACTGAAATTCTACCTTCTGTGGAAATGTTTGATCTTTTTGCCTGAGGTGACTGCCCTATCCCACACCCTTCCCCTTGTGTTTCTAACTGGAAAGTCATAATTTTCTGGGCTTGCTGAACTGTAAGACAACACCAACACCAACAACAAAAACAACAATACAATACCACCACCACCACATCAACACAACAACCACCAACAACAACCCTTGCCAGATTTTTCTGTGAGAACTTCTTCCATAGTTTTGAAAGTATAATTAGTGGAAGGGGCTACATTACAGCTCAAGGTCATCTTTCACTCCCAGTTTAATGCACTGTTCTGAAACAAAAGTGAGAAGTAGCACCTTCTTCTGTATTTCTTAGAATGTTGTTGTTCGTGTGACTCACATGGTCTGTACAGTGGAGCTCAGGTTGATTTGGCATTCTGGTGACTACTGGAAGTTGCAGCTTGCTCTCAGCAAGTTGTCTGTGACAACTAACCCCTAAGAAGCTCTATTGAAGGTGTCTTAAGCCTGAAGTGACGTACTCAAATTTGGTTGGATTTTCAGGCAGGAGTCCAGAGTGTGTTATTCATCTTGCTTTATAGATTACATTTCTTCTTCACTGCATAATAGCACCATACTTCAAAAACTGTTTGGTGCAGAGCAGAAGGATAACTCTGGACAAGATACTTCTCAAAAATTTCACTGATCTGTCCTGAACATCTGAGTCTAAGCAAAATAACTGGCAGGGAACATATCAGGTTAAAATATCCATTTTGAAAAACTCACAAGCAACTGAAAACACAGCAGATAAAGAGAATTCTTTGGCAGCCGTAGCTATAGATACAGCTACCACTTAAAACACAAATGTTTCCAAACTGTAAGTGCTTATATCACAGAGATTACCATATCATTGCAGGCTGTCACATGTCCTCTTTATCAATGCAATGTGAAATCCCTGTGAACGTAAATACAGATTAATCTTCAAGATACTTGGCATACCAGCTCAGTAGAGTATGTCTTCAGTACTGTCAGAAAACACATCCTGCTCAGCCACCACATGGCCTCATTGAGGCTTTTAAATGACTATGGGGTCAACGTCCAGCGCCTGGCCTTCTCCAGTCACAAACATTTCAGCACTCGCCAAGCAATGGATTTGTCTCCATTATGGCTTGAATTACACTCCCTTGCACAGGAAGCAATAATCCAAGAGTAATTTTCTACTACTATTACTAACCTTCTAATAGGAGCTCATACGTGATAATTAGGCCTCTCAAATCTATTTCGGAGAGCGCAGGCTTTTTTCTAGCTAGTTTTTTGGAGTTTGGTTTCTTTTTTCCATTTGCTTACTCCTAAAAATATCTTACTGCTTAAATAATGTTTTTTAAACCCAAATCCTTTATAACGTACAACTAAAGACATTTTGAGCATTAAACACCCCTGTATATGAAGTCCCTGGAGTTTTGCTACAGCATGACTCTAAATTTACAGTGAAATTACAGAGCTGGAAGAAGAATCATAACTGTGTAGAAGAAAGCTAATGCAGTTCTTACCATGTCTGTTTAATAAAGAATCCTTCAGTTCTCCATTTAAAAAAAGTGAAGGTTCATTAAACCTGGTACCATAATATGTTACATTTATTGAAGAAAAACAGTAACTCAGTACCCAGGGCCCTTAGCTGCAGTGTATTCAGAAATCAAAATAATTAAATTGATATTGTTTCCTTTTTTGACAGCGTCTCCCATGGGAAGGGATATTACTTGGCTGCACAAGTAATGGCTCTCTATCTATGCAAAGAACTATTATGTTAAATTAAAACCTCTCTCTATTTATCAAACAGCCAAAACTAATAAACAAAACTATGACATTAAGAATAAATTGCTACTAGACTATTACTTCCTGTATCAGAGTATTATTTATAATTCAATTTAGACAATGCATCTGCTCCTCAGGGAATGCTGAGATGTGGTATTGACACAAGAGCTCTTTATGATTTGGACACTGGAATCAAACTGTTTTGCAGTTACTGTGGTTGGAAATAGCTTCTACCAGAAAAACAACCACACCAAAATCCCTTCAGATGTTTTTAAGAAATAGATTATTAAAAGGAATGTCTAAAGTATTGTTTATAACAAGTGATGAGAGTTGGAAGGAGTTTTAAAAAGGCGGGAGAAGAAAAAAAAATAAGGGAAAAAACACATGAGCATGAACAACATGAACTGGAGCTGTTGGAGAGGGTTCAGAGGAAGCTACGAAGATGATCAGGGAGCTGGAACACCTCCCCTATGAGGACAGGCTGATGGAGCTGGGCTTGTTTGGCCTGGAGAAGAGAAGGCTGTGGAGGGACCTCATTGAAGACTTCCAGTACTTAGAGGGAGTGTACAGACAGGAGGGGAATTGGGTTTTTACAAGGGTGGGTAGCAGTAGGACAAGGGGAAATGGATTTAATCTAGAGTAGGGAAGGTTTAGGTTAGATATCAGGGAGAAGTTCTTCATGGATAGAGTGGTGAGGTGCTGGAACGGGCTACCCGGAGAGGTAGTGGATGCCCCATCCCTGGAGGTGTTCAAGTCCAGGTTGGATGGGCCATGGGCAACCTTGTTTAGATCCAGGTCTGGAGGTTGGTGGCCCTGCCTGTGGTAGAGGGGTTGGAACTCGATGATCTTTGGGGTCCATTCAAGCCCAGACCATCCCGTGATTCTATGATTCTGTGATTTTGCCTTTGTGATCTTATTTATTTACTTATTTTTGTTCTAATCAAAGACTAATCCTTTTTGGAAGCTAGGGGGTTTAGTACTAGAAACTTGGTATGTTCCTCACTATAGTATTTTGCTTAGTGCATACCAGACTCTGATTTTGAATTAATGTGGAAATCTCTCCAATCAATGTACTCATACTGTATGGAGCCTGCATGGGAGGCAGATAGAAATACAAGGTACCACTCACATTCCATGCAAGGAACCTGAACAAGGTCGCAGGATATGAATACTCCAATAAGGTAGACCAAATTTTAATTTGGAGATGTTTTTAATTGTCAAATAGCATATTTTAAAAAATAAAATGTCATTCAATTAAGGCAACTTCTCTGGGATGCTAACAGGAGTCCCAGTAATGCCTATATGTAGTATGCCCATGCATAAGGGAAACAGGGAAAAGAAAATCTGATACCTGAATCACCGCCAGCCAGTAATGACCAGTGGAATTCAGCTAACATAGGCAATTTAATTTTAATGTCTAGTGGAATTTGATTAAAGCAATTAGGGAAAATTCTGAACATAGTCCAAATCATGCATCTCTCGTTTTATTTTCTTTAAGAGCCATCAGCATTCTTGGCCTCTGAAGGTACTTGTAGTAAGTCTCCTGAAAACTTTTAAGCAGGGTTGTAACTTTGTTCAAATAATAGTGACACTGAAGTGAGTGAGGCTACTTGGAAAAGGGAAATTATATATGTGTTTAAGTGTTTGCAGGATCTCAGGCTAAGTTCTTGGAACAGAAAGCTCTTCCACAGCCTGTCTAAACCTAACCCTAAATACAGCTTTCCTTTTCCAGCAAAGTGACCAGGCAAAGGCCTATCAGTCCCAGGAGACAGAGAGATTCAGAGGTGCACCCCCAGTCTCGGGTGAGGCAGATAGAGCTGAGAGACTCCAGTCACAGGGGAAGTTCAGTGATTTCTTAGAAACAGGCTGCTTAAAGTGTCTGATTGCTGTTACGATATAGCTGGAAATTAAAGGGGAATAAACCTCTCATAAACATATATGGAGCTGCAGCCATGGCTATGACATCACTGGCAGCCAATTGGGTAACTAACTCCATTTTGGTCCATCAACTTCTACAGCCATTTAAAATTTTTTATTATTCTACCACATGAATCTGGACTAGAGCCACGCACCATACAACAGACTGGACTAATAAATCTTTGGCACATATAACCACCATGTTTAATATAAAACAACCCTTTTTTTTATATTATGATTTATAAAACAGAACATGAAGCTACTACCTACATGATCCTTTCTAGTTACGGCAGATACAGTTATTTATCGCACATTTAATTGCTAACAGCATTTCAGTCATATTACCTAACCTTAAGGCCTCCTATGATTACCTGATCCAACATATTTCACATGATAAAAATGTCAAGGTCAGAGAAACTCACCAGCCTGGCTTTCTGTGAAATCTAATTATAAACAGCAATGTTAAAAAAAATGGTTAACAGTTTAAATAGTCAAAGCCGTTATTCATTTTGTAAGGGTTTGTTTTGATTGAAATGATAGCTGAAAGGGCACCATGCAGCCTGGTATGCCACAAATAGTGCAGCTTCATCCTGACTACCTTCATTTTGGCTGCTCAGCTTGAACCCAGGGAGCTCAGCTGGGCTGTTGGGAACATCCCTCCACAGCACCACGGTGGGATGCATGTGTCCTCTCTACAGAGCCTCCATCTGGTATGGTGCATCATGGGGAAGAGAAGTTGGTGAGAATGAGCTCAGCCCTTAACTCCTAAGACAGATGATGGTGCTTTGAAGTGGATGCTCAAATTGTAGCTACTGAGTTTCAAGTTGATGTGAACTGTAATACAACAGAGTTTATAGGTGGCTAGGTAAACTGGCAGGGTGAAATCCTGGCGCGTTGCTGGTAAAATTCTCATAGATACTCTGAGTTTTAGGAATTTGGTCCAGACTAACCATTTCTGAATGCCTTCCTATGCCTTTCACCTTTGTCTTGCTCTGTATGTGTATTTCACTCGTGGCTTATGAGCAGCAGGAAGAAAAGGAAGGAGCATCAGCTTAGATGAAACTCTCCTACACTACCAGTAACAATAATAACAGTGGCAACAATGATGATTTCTGCACACATAGTGGTAACTAAGAGCGTTAGCTGGAATCCTGGATGATATTAGCCTGTACAAAGCAGGTCTTGCACAAACAAAATTAGAAAGTAATCATTGTCCCCAGGAATGCTGATTTAAGGTATGTGATATAGTGCATTAGAATAAATGTGAAAAATGCATTAGAGTATACGTGTTCTATGACTTTTCATTCAAAAAAAAAAAAAGGCTTGATTTTGCTGCCTGTTAAGTTATATAAAATTCAAAAGAATTAATTCACTTTGATATATTAATCACATAATTTTGCATGTATTCTATAGTTAAAAGTCAATGCATTTTAATTTTTTTCTCAGGAAATGTGTATATATGTGTTTATATATAATATAATACATCACATATTATGGCTTTGTGTTCTCACACGGAGCAATACTGTCTGTAGTACATTAGATTGACCCCTTCTTTTTTTGTGGGATAGCAGGTAAACCGAGATGACCTCATGCTACAGCTTTGCTTCTCTGGAAAAATGAAGCTGTCAACAACATAGGAAAAGACTCGTAACCACAGGAAGCAAAACATTCACAGGAGCTGGACTGACTATGGAACTCATTGCCAGACAAAATAAGAATGACCAGCACGTGTGCCACAGTAAGCACTCAATGCAAGAAGCTGATTATTGAACCTAGCTTTCCCATGGTGGTCCTTTCAAGCATCCTTAGACT
Source organism: Heliornis fulica (assembly GCA_013399135.1). Taxonomy (NCBI): domain Eukaryota; kingdom Metazoa; phylum Chordata; class Aves; order Gruiformes; family Heliornithidae; genus Heliornis; species Heliornis fulica. The sequence continues at coordinate 231,802 of VXBZ01002400.1, forward strand.
GAATGCTCTTCTGATTGTAAGACTATGAAAAGCACAAAATTTTCAGGGCTTGAAAAAAAATGGCAGGCTCACATATAAAGTCCCTAGCTAGACATTACAGCAATAGTCTGATACAATCCTGGATGAATAGACAGTTGCTAAAAAAATAAATAAAGCAAATAATCTCTTCCTGTGGGTAGGAGTGACAGTATTTGGATGTTAGTGTAGGGTTGGCCGAACTCTCCTTTCTTCTGAGTCACATAGCAAAACCTTCATGTGATCAAAAGCCACAGAAGATGCATACCATCTATGGAGGGGAACAGGAGGTCCGGGAGTGATTCACAGACAGTAGCCAACAAGAGCTCTCAGAGGACCCATTAAGTTATGGTGGAGCAGGTCTGGCTCATGCCAGCCGTGCTGCTGGATCCCCGAGCAGCCCATTGATTTTGGCTTTAGCAGCTGCTGCTGGCTCATTTCCTTCCACAGCCAGACATTTGAATTCCTCATTCTTTTTTTGCCAGTGCAGCCTTCTGACTGGCCATGTGATGCAGCCCTCAGCTTGGGCCAGTGCTTCAACCATTTGTGCAGGGCTGTGATTTGGAGTATTAGCAGTTCAAGGGTGTTGCTGCCACGTAACTGATGCAACTTGTTAGGATCCCAGACAGATAGATACCTGAAGCAAACAGAATGGTAATGTTCTTCACCCTGTAAGGGAAAAAAAAATATTTCTTCCCTATAGATGATCACATTGGGCTTTTTTGCTGTGACCTAGCAAGAACATAACTGGACTTATATAGATTAATTTTCCTAAGACCAAAGGAAGCAAACAGGAAAGTCCAGGAAGCCACTTCTGATGTGTGCAAAGTTGAACAAGCCTTAACGACAAAGTACGTGGAGCTGAGAGGTACACAAATCTACAGTAGTGAGAAAGGAATAAAAGTAGAAAAATATTCCCTCTGAGAGAAAAATAATACCAGTAATGTCTTGAAGTTTTTCTTATATACATTATCATGCATCTATATTTATATCTTTCTCTCCATATATATCTATACGCACAAAAAATCTATTTTTATATATAGAGAGAGGGAGACATGCTAACGTGAAGTAACAGCTTTGAGGACTTAAAATTGCTTGGTGAAGGTAGAAGCTGACAGGCAGCTTCCAGCTCCTGGCTGTGATTGAAATAAGAAAACTTCAAAGGCCATAGGCAGTACAAAATATCATCAGAAAACCAAAAGTGGAGGAGTAGATGGTGTTGTGTTTTCCAGTTTGTTGGCCAGCAGCATACCTGAAAACAGATCCTTGTGAAAAGGTCCTTAAAGGTTTTGCTTGTTTACTCCTTTCAGAAGTGGACAAGGACCCACCTGTGTTTTCTTCATACAAATGAGACCAAATGGAGCTTGAAATGCTTCAGCCCATCTGTGTCCCAACCTGCCAGTTTTCTGACTTCAGGCAGTAACACAGAAGAGTACGAGTGAGCTGGTGCTTGAAATCTGGAGCCAAACCGCTGTTTGTGGCACAATTACCATTTCCAGTCAGAGAAGATAATCCTCGCCAAAACCAAAAAAAAAATCAAAAGGAAAATAACCCCAAACCAACCATCCATTCAGACCTGTGCTGTAAAACCTGTCATGCTACAGAACAAAACAAAAAAAGACTTGTTTAATAGCTGGGGACAAGGTTTCAGCTCATAAGACTCCCTGTGGTAATAGCAAAGTTGGAGAAGAGAGAGTGGTTTCTGATAACAGCAATTTCTGAAACATCTTATGCAAACCACAGGCACATAAAGAGAACTTAAAGAGAATAAGACATCACACAGCTGCACACCAAAAGAGAAAAAAAAATGTTTGCAGCCATTCAGACCTGGAAATGAAATACTCTATCTCTAAAGGGGTTAAAATGCCCAGTAAAGCTAAAACGAGAAGTGAGGAAAAATTAAATGAAAGGTAGAAGATTTCATGATCACTAGCTATGGAATACAAAAGCTAAAAATATTGATGTCTTTTCCAAATCTTTCAAATTTACCAGAGTGCAAACAGCTTCTTTTAAATAATAGAGTTGTTTCAAAACTAAAATTATAGTAATTAAAAAACCTCCACATTTATTGCACTGAATCTCAGTATTATCTATCATCTTTTGTACTACAGGCTTTTTATTTTAATGAGATATGAGTTCAGTGGGCCTCCAATAAATTGAAGGGATAGTAATGGCAGAGAGCTGTAGAACTGGGATAGCAATAGGGGTTTTTCTGTGAGAAGAAGCCGATAGAGATTTGCAATCTGGCTTATGTGGACTGAAATGATCTGACAATTCTAAGCTTTTAACTTTGCAGGTTTTGGGGTGTGTGTGTTGTAATTTTTGTTTGTTTGGGTTTTTTGAACAAAATCCCAAACAAACTGCAAAAAACAGGACAGTGCTGATGCTGATAGGAATAGTAAATCTGTTCATATGCTTATTGTTTATCCAATGATTTTCGTGTGAGAACAACCATTATCAGCTACAGTTGAGCTTGATTTAAAGACTTAATTCAGATTCCTGGAAACAGTGATATATAAAGCTGATGGTTGGAATTCTTCTCAATGATTTATTGTAATGTAACATTTGCTTCTATAAACTGTGCCCTAAATTAGATTCGAGCAACTCCATTAATTTTAATTATATCGTGGTAGTAACTGAGAGTATAATTTGGCCCTCTGAGATTAGAATATACAATTAAAGCTCCACAGGATAGAACAGGCAGAAGAAATTTGCCCTTCAGTTGGAGCTGTCAGAGAAATTATAGGTTATTTTAGTTATTCTCTCCAACCTTAACAAATCCTATTAACGATGGAGTTGCAGTATGTAGTTTCGAGTATAAGGTGATTGGTAGAACAGACTCAGTTTATGTTGTTTCTTTTGCTATCTTTCAGGTGAACAGAGATCAGTGATTAAAGCCCTGGGGCAGGATTTTTTTGCTCAGGAAATAGGCAAGCAGAAGCTGAGTAAACAAGATGAGTGAATTTGCAGGAGCTGGCTGTGTGCTCTACAGAAATTGGCAGCGGTGGTTCAGGACCAAGCCCAGGCAGAGGATGCGGAGAGCTTGGAATCAGGGGACTAAGGAATAATTTTTTGCTTATTTGATATAATACCATAGCAACAAGCTGTTATATTGCAGAAGGTAAAGCAAACAAAGAACTGTAGGCAGATCCCTGTGATAAGAATGAACTTGTTTTTCATGCAAACTGCTGTAGTAGAAAACAGGGTTGGCAATGTTATTAAGCTCTATAGATAGACAATTCGACTCCTTCAAAAATGTGACTGAGGAAAATTAGCTTAGATCATAAGAATAAGAATGAAGGATTTCTGTCTTGCATTTTTCTTTCCAGAGAGAACTCAGAGGAAACTTTTACCCGCTATGCAGTGTTATTTTTGTATTTGCTTTTGGTTCATTTTCTTTAGATAAATGGGTTGGTTTGTCAGTATTTGCATCTGGTGGATTTCAAGGGCTTGAAATCAGTGAAAGCTAAACCATGAGGGTATTGGAAGGTGAATTACCTATGGAACGACTGCTGAGTGGTCAGGGAGCATTAGCTAAAGCTAGCTTCTAACTACTCAGGTTACATGAAACACCCTCGATATACTCAGAAGATATCATAGTGTTCCTACAGCTTTGGCACTTGAGTTTTGTAGTGCCTTCCACAGCAGCCTGAGCTCAGCCTCTGACCGAGTGCCCCCAAGCTCCACCAAATTGCTCAAGGAAGGATCTTTGCCTTGGCTCTGATTTTTCTACACCTAACACTGCCAGTCAGGGCAGGCCCATGGAGTTGCCCACTTTCATTATTTCATCCACACCCTTTATGCCCAGATCCCACTGCCATGCATTTGCAAGGAAGCACACTATAGAATTCCCTTCTATAGTCGAGCACAGCAGCCTGGCTACTGCAGGACTAAAATGTTTCCAGTGTTGCTGTACTGAGAACTATTAAGTTTCTGCACTGTGCAGATTGAGTGTACCTGCTACACTTGAGTTTGAGGCTCTCCTCAAATCAGTTCCAAGCTTAGCTGTTGCCTGGGCATCTCCCAGTGCCACCTGGTTTTCAGTCTTTCCTTACTCGGGAAAATGTACTGCAGCACTTGAATTTGACACACGGACTCAGAGGTTTCTAATGGGTCAGAGTGGCTTATAAGCATATTTAGATCTGAGCCTAGGATGTGAGAGGAAGTCTAAAATGATGAGGAGGCTGATGAAAGTAATATCTGAGATGTTTTTTGTGGGGTTTTTCTTTAAAACATGAATAGTTTGACTATATAGAAAACTTATGTGATGTTGGATGCAATAGGAAAGAAGATTTATTTAGCACTTCCACCTATTGGTTTAAATTATGGGGTGGAAACAAAGGGAAGGAGAAGATAAAATTTTGAGAAAAAAAACTTTTTTTTTTCAAATTGTTGAGTATATAGAAACCTTTTAGTTATTGAATTTAACAGAATTAGCCTAAAATATTGCAATGAAAAAGACCATTTATAACATTTGAAATGATCTGTGAAAATAGCAATGTGCATTCGCCTTCCTTTTTAAAATATTAAGCATAAAGAAGAGGTACAGAAGTAATTTTCAGTACCTTTTCCTATTTAACTGAGTCAATTATGCCCTGAAACACGTGCTCTTTTTACATTCTTACTAGTATGTCTGAATAAGTCACATGTCATTACTAACTTCCTCGTCCTCTTAGTTTTGCTGCCATTATAACTTGAATAGGAAATACATTTGTACTTCTCAAAACTTTGTATTAAAGGTCCCAACTGCTTTTTCAGGCCTTTTTTTTTTCTTCCTTATTTTTTATAAACAACTTTTGCTTCTGAATTATTTATGCTGTCATTCCTATGCTCCTTTGAGACAAAAGTAAATACTGACTCATTTCAACAGACCTATTATTTAAACTTGCCTTTCTTATATTTCTGGTATGGGGTATCCTATTGTGAAGCTGTGCTTCCTAATTTTGCAGCTAGTTGCATGAGGACTGTTGTCTGTGGTGTTCCCTTAGACAGAGCACACAGCAGTGCATCCCATGGTGAGGACTGACATAGTGTAGCTCTGCACTGGTAGAGATGGAGAGGAGCGGGGAATGGTTTGAGTGTGCCTCCTTCTAATTGCGATGGGAAACGATCCAGGCTGAAAACACTAGTTGTTTCCATCCTCTAACATCACTTACATCATGAGGTAGCCTGTAGCAGGGAATGTTTGGGGACACAGGAGCCTTTTCCCAACCTTGCAAGAGATAGGCTGACATAAGGAAGTGCTGAATGCTGCTGACACAAAGTAATGATGTTTAAAGGCAAGATCAGACAGTTGAATGCAATGCCACTATTATCTTAGAGGTGCTTTCTGGGACTGGATGCAGCCTTACAGAGCCAAGTCAAGGAATATTTGTCAGAAGAAGTGTCCCCAGCAGTGTCACATGGCCTTGTGATGCTTACTGTCTTTACTGTGACCTCTGTTGATAGTGAAGTCCCTTGTTGACTGTTTGCTAACCACTGCCAAACCCGTGGAGGAGATACTCATACCTGAATATCTAAAAAACCAAGCAAACAAAATCCAGAAAACCAACACCAAACACTTTACTTCCTAAAAATAGTATTGAATGTGATCCTTTCAAAATGAGTTGGAAATAATTTTTCCTTTTAAATGTTCAAAAACTTTCTTGTTTTAAAAACAGAATAAGATATAAGTTCCCTGAAAGTGAATACTGTTTCTTTTCATTGGAAAATTCTTTTTGTTCTCTTTTCATTCCATTTTGCCTAGGTTTATGGTATCCTTGCATATTCCTCAACATGGGTGGGGAGTCAGATAGCCAATTATTCAAATGAAACAACGGTTGAATTAGTAGGTTAGATGAGAACCAGATTATCATAATATATAAATTACATGACCACATCAGAGTGTGTGATGCTGAATAGCTGTTTGGATTTGCTATCAGGTTCTGGGCCGTTTCGTGTAAAACGCTGATTTCTGCTTGGCTGCTTACCACAATTTCTTGCAGAAAGGGCAAGGAGAGAACACCGAGCACTCCCCCTGTTCAAAGCCCTACGCTTCTAATTTTGTGGTCTTTTCTTGGATGTGACACCTAGAGTAGGGCAGATTACATTACCAGTTAATGTTCTGCAGAATGATATGCAGTGCTCTTCTGGCAACTCCTTTCTGATGCTGAACAACTTTATATACAAAACTGGGACAAGGATTTAACCTACTCTTTGCCATCCATCAAAACACCATGAAGGGCATTTATTGAGGTGAGGAAGATTTGATAGGGGCAAAAATGAAGTGGTAGTAATTGTAGACAGGCCAGGTGCAAGCAGACTGCCTAAATACATGCAGCTCAAACCAAAGTGGGCATGAACACTTCTCTACAAGCCTATGGGGTGGTCGGATCCTCACCACAATTACATAGTTTGGAATCGGAAATATCTCCACTTTCTTCCCTGAATTTACTCCAGATTCAGGCAAGTGTAACTGAGATAAAATAATTCATTATGGACTGTCAGGATCTTTCCATTTTCGGTGCAACCAGGAGCTAAGGCATAGATATTGGATCATGTTGGATAAATAAGAGGGTGCTAGTAGTCTGTGCTGGTTAAGAGCAGTGAAAGTGATCTGTGCTTATTTAATTAATTGGCTCTTTGCTAAGTGAGCTATTTCAGTGGCTTTGTCTGTACCTAACTGATTTCTCAGTTCCTCCTTCAAACTGCAACTTGAGGCAATTCTTTTCCTTATAACAAAAAGCTTTATTGTTTGCTGCCTTGCCACTCTGGTCACAGGAAGGTGCTATTTAACAAACTGGTACAGCTCAAAGGCTCTGTCTAAGTAGGAGGGCAAATGTGATCTGTATTAAGCCTTGAGACAAGGTTTGCTATTTATTTTTCCCTTGGAATTCATGTTGACAGGCAGGTGGCACACGCTCGGCTCTCGCCCTGACCTGGATCCTGGATACAGCTGAGTCGGGATACGTCTGGGACTGCACGATGGTGAGTGATGCCAAGTCCCATACTTCAGCCACAGTCTTACACCTTCAGGGACCTCAGATGCAAACATCTGGCTTGTGATATTGCTCTTGGCCTACAAAGTCTGGTTTTGCCTTTGCCCTGTTTAGCAGTTCCCTGTTAGCCCTATTGTGCTCATATGATATATTTCTTTTGACTTTCTAATTCAAGCCAGCTGATAAAGAGGAATTTTTTGGGCATAGCCTCGTCACTGTAGGGGTGGCAGCTACTATTCATGTATTCGGTTTCACCTCTATGGATATTCATTTGATTTTAATGCTTTTGTAACACTTAAAAGGATAAGAAAGGTCTCGTTGGATCTGATCAGTGGTTCATCTAGTTCTGTGACAGGGGAGAAAGAGATATTTAGGAAGGTCACATTAGCCTGCCCTCTCTCTGCAGACTGTTTCTCCCATCAACATCCAGAGCTGTTGTATTAGGGTTGCTGGGATTATATCCATGCCTATTTCTTGCAGTATCTGTTTGTGGACCTGTTCTTCCTCCATTTGCCTACTCCCCTTTTGAACCTCCCAATACTATTTACTTCCACAGCCTTCTTTGACAACCAATCCTAGACATTTGCTACCGACTCTGTGAAAACCTGTTCCTACAGTTAGTTGTGATCTGACCTCTTGCTAGCTTCAGTGTGTGACCGCTTACAACAGGGACTGCAGGTTTCGGTTAGTAATAGTTTTAAATTAAATTTATGCTTCCTGAACTTGTGAATGTTGATCATGTTCCCTTTCAGCTCTCTTTTTCTCCACACTGAGAGTTTTTATTCTCTCATAAAGCAACTGCTCTATTCCCTCCTTCACTTTAGTAGCTCTTCACTGTACTGCCTGGAACTCCACTATTGCTCTTGCAATGCAATTACTCAAAAAGTGGAAGTACTGCCCTTCTACCTAGCCACTACAGAGCACATTGGTTCAGTTGTGGTGATATTTCTTGTAATTTACCAAAGTACTTGGTTTTTCCAACAAAAGTATCTTGTCTATTTTTTTTTCCTTCCTACAACTGTTTTAATTATAGATTGAAGTTGGACTGTAGAGATATCTACAGTGCACAGGGAGTATGGGACATGCCCTTCTAGTATTAAATTCGATGCAATTTGATTTCTTATTTTTGTGCAATACCTGTGTATTTCAACACTTTGTTTGGAGTCTGAGCACTCATCAAAATATCCCATACTCAACTATAATCCACCATTAGCAAAACTGCAGTTGTGCTATTAGCACTGTCTAGGAAATGAGTCTTTCCTGCCTCTTCCTTTTCCCCCTGTGTAACAATATCAAGAACTCTCTTTCGTTTTATCAGCTGGATTTCCTATGGTCTTCTCAGTGTAAAGAGTCAACTGATACCTCCACTGAAAGATTTGCAAAGAGGGAAAGAGGTGGTTTGGAAATTATTGCTCCTGAAATGGTGAGGGCTCAGAGCTTGCCTTAAGTTTGTCTCTGTGGTCTTTTGTCTATTCACAATAATTCTGTGTTTCCTTATAAGTGTGTCCCCAAATCGGCCTCCATGGCCCATTTTGTACATCAGGTTTTGTTCGTCTGTAGAACTGACTCATCGTGTCTTTCTTAAACAGAGCTGGAAAGTACACAGGCTGATTTTTGCAAGCTTCTTTCTTATTCTTCAACCCTGCAGCTCTGTGCTTCTCCCTGTAAGCAGTGATGTGCTTGATTATTCAGTCAGATGAGGCATTTTCTTTATTAGGATTTCTTCTTTTGGACCAGAGGCAGCCTGAATCAGCAAGGCAAAACAGCTTGTTACGATTTGACTGTTTTATCTCCCAAAGGAAGAAAGTGTGCTCCATCATTAAGAATAACAGTACTGGACTTCTTCCAAACCAAAATATAGCAGTGCTCATGAATTAATGCTGAGAAAGGACAACAGAAGCAGTGTCACAAGCAAGATTTGGCACCATGGATGTGAGATGGATTAAAACCTGAATGTGTTTCAAGCTGGTGTGCAGAGGTGTTTAATGCAGCAGTTATGTAGACATGTTGAATGAAGGGTTCACAGGGCACACAGCACTGCAAGAAAAGAGAAGAGGCTCTAGTGCATCAAACTATCTCAAGACATAGATCTTGTTAGCCTCTAGCTAAGGTTCAGGAATAAAATATGAGGAATAAAGAGCAAAGCAGATTAAAAGCCAGGAAGGGCAAAAGCAAGGAAGGAAGCTAAAAGAAAGTAGACAGAGTTTGGCAGGATTGGGAGAACTGGGTTTCAGCACTAAAACCAGCAATCTGGGTCTCAATGAAGAAGAAAGGAAAAATATTAAGAGAGAACATTTGTGAAAAAGGAATAAAAACTTGGACTGCAGTGGAGGGGTCAGAGGGAGGGATAAGTATTTGAAAGAGTCTATATGAATGCAAGATGCTTTACAAAGAGAAAGAAACTAGAAATACAGAGAGAGTATCAGCATCATTAATCTAACTGGAACAGAGAGAGGAAGGAAAAATCTGCTAGGGATAAGTAGCATAAGATAATATATAGATCATGCAGAAGGGAACAGATGGGAGAGAAGGTTTGGAAATAAATAAACCTGAGGATTATGGGAGAGCACATAAATTGGTTAGAAAAATGTGTGCACTTACAAACTCTGCTACTTTAGCTCTCACTGTCTCTGAGACTGGTTTTCCAGTTGTTGAATGGGTTTCTGGTACATCTGGGTGAGATCGTTTGGAGAATATTTTTCTCTCTAAAAGAAATACCCCCAAAAAACCTGCAGCCATCCTCACAAAGTGCAGTGATATTTCTAATCTGGTGGTCATCTCCATTCTGTCTCCTGAGCTGCCCAGAGACTCTTGGCATCCCAAGTTTATCAGAGTAGCTCTATCATCCAAGGGCAGGTGAGTGGCTCATAAATACCAGGCTGCTGACTGCTGAAGTTCCTGGAGAGGGAAAAACCTGTAGGCCATCACGTGTTGTGAAAGCTCAAGTCCAGTTGAGGAGTTTGAGGTAAAGAGGGACATGAGGGTTATTAGCATGGCACTTCTGTGGTGTTTTTCAAGTATCCTGGTACTATTATTGTGTAGTATTTCAGAATTGAAGTATTTTGTTTTATAAGTAGTTAGTTTCTATAAAATATTAAAGCATGCATTCAAAAACAATACATGAAACCAGCTTGGAAAGGAAGTATCAATCAGCCTATGAAAATACAATCACAACTAATTGTAAGGAACTGTCACTTTTGGAAAAGAGAGCTTCAAGTCAGCTAAGCATACCTTAATGACTGCTGAGCTGCTTTGAATCCTCTCTTTTGAGGGACAGTAACTCAGGTTAAAAATCTTCCATTGAATCAGATATTTAAAGTAGAAAGAGCTTGAAAGCTCCAGACAATATTAAAAAAGCTGGACCTGAAACACCACTGAAGGGTTTGTTAGTTTGGGTGGAGCACAGTGCAAAAGCTTTTCTAGACACAGTTATAAGTCTGAACTCCTCCATCTGGTCTTTAGCACCCTGTCCCAACTGTCACACACCTAATCCTGCCCCTTACCCAAACCTTCAGGCTCAGAGGAATTGTTCCCCTATGCATTCATGGTGCAGCTGGACTCCTCCTGGTCGCATGGGAGTCGACTGGCAGCATCACTGCTGGGGGGATGTGATCCTGCCCATCCTGGGACAGCTGCTGCTAGCAGAGCTGGTCCTCTGACCCCTTTACTTTCCCTGGTTACAGCCTTGCACATGGTGGGCCTCCACACAAGCCCCATAGGAATAAAGACAGGAGTACCAGAGAGGGCGGCAGATGTTGAAGGACACAGCAGGAGAACTTTGCTGTTTGCTGACTGAAAGGCAAAATTTGTGCAGGAGCTTGAATAATATACAACTGAATAATACACAGTGCTGGTAGATCAGCCTTGAGTCCAGAAGCAGGAAGGGCACCTTGGTGATGTATTCTGCTCTGAGGGCTTATCTTCATGGGTCATCATTAGTGCACAGATCTTCACACTCCTTATCCCATCTTTAAACATACCCAGCCCCGGTCGTGGCTTTGTTTCCTCAACATCTCACCCAATTCTGTAGCATTTGCAGTTCTGCTATGTCTTTATTATTGTCCCTCACTTGCTTCATCTGACTGAAAAACTGAAATTTGACCCGGTGGGTTGTTGGAGTTTTTTAACCTTTCATGCCTGTGGCTTTGCCTCCTTAGTTAGGCAGTGCAGTTTTACCCTGTCTGCAGCTGCTAATGTTTCTACCAGGTCAGAGGTTAATGTAATGCTCAGTATTTATGTGGTATTTTTCTCAGTGTATTGAGGAATGAGTGTATATAACACAAAAATCCATGCTTCCCTGTATTTCCAGGGCTGCAATTGTCCTTGTAGTGCTTACCACATTTTATTTTTAAAGCAAAATAGGTGTAGTTGTGGCAGATGCTATGTCCTCTTGCCAAGAAGAATGACAAAGTGTTCTCATCCTTTTCTCCCTCTTTTATTCTTTTTTTTTTTTCCTTCCAAGAAGCCATATTTAGCAAATAGTCTGAGTGGTACAACCCAAATAATGTTTTACCTTTTATAGGTTTTAGCTTGTCTAGTTAGGTTCACTATTTTCTGGGGGATTTCAGCTGCTAGAGAATGTTTCAAGCTGTAAGCATAAGAAAACAAAGACATACTTTCTATATCTTGAGAATACTGTAACTCTCCAACAATCTTAAAATAATTGTTGCACCTCATATTTTCAAGTAACTGGCAGGAGCAGTAATCTTCTACAGCTTAGTACACTCTATTAAAAATGAGTAATATACATATTGATCAAAATGCTTCTCTTAGCTGATGAGGCATCTCTTGAGGATGAAACCACAGTGCCATATGGCTTTAATGTACTCAATATAGTTCTCCAAATAACCACTATAAATTATATTTCAGAATTATGCTGGACAGCAATGGAGTTTGTCTTCCAAACTGTCAATAATATATCATGACTTTAGGTAAGAAATGGATTATGCACAGGATGCAGTATTTAAATAATTAAGAGCTAACCAATCTGTTTTGTAGCTCTGGTTGGTGACACTTTGGATTACACTGATTTTAACTTCAGCATCCCATAATAAAATGTGTGAGTAATGCACCCAGCTAACTAAGATGGATATGGGATGCAGAATGTGCCATTTCTTTAGCCCTGTAGCTAATGTAATGCAATACAGTTTCCTCAAAACGAACAAGATCCAGCATCTTATTGCAATCTTAAATGTAAATTTTAAATGGAAACATTCTTCTGAATATGAAAGTAGTTTACTGCCCAATTCTGGCAAATAGTGATGTAATAAATAGCTGAATTTAAATTTAAGGCAAAGCTAAAGGCATGGTTTGGGTTGCCAAGATTGTATTATGCACTTTCCCCTCAAATGTTTATTTGTCAACAAGTTAAATCATTAACACAAATAAATTTCAATCCCAATCTGGAACAAAACCCACTCTGGAACAAAACCCACTCCGTAAAATAAGTAGTATTACCTGTTAAACACCAACAGCAAGATTGTCATTTCTGACAATACCATCTGGCAGAAAACATCATGGCCTTTAAAAAGTAATCTAAACCTGAAGGGAATCATTCAGAGTCTTAGTCATCAAGTTTAGAATATGTACAGTACCTGGCTCCAGAGATCAGTTTCTGCCATCACTGACTCTGTCCTTCCTCCTTCCAAAGGTATAGGAAACATGCAAAAATCTTTTCTCTGCCTCATGATCAGAGATCATGTGGCATTTTCTTAGGCTGGAAGTTCAGCATTTTGATGAACATATTGTTGGCCCAAGTCCTCTCTCCTTCCACCTTTTTAACTATACTCTTTGTGCAATTTTCCAGCATAGCTGGAGCCAATATTGCAAAGATGCTGCATTCCTGGGCTGGACCAGCAACGAAAGTTTTGGGTAGAGGGAAAAAAAAATGAGATGAGGATTATGCAAAAGATTTTTTTTTCTTCCAGGACTGTTTTGGAGGCCTTTGCAGTTTTTAATGGGAAGGGAAAGATGCACTCTTTTAGCATAATTGCTAGCCCAATTGTTGATTACAGGAAGAGGTAGTTGAAGCTGGCTTTTCACACATTAGGTAGCTACTGCATTATGCAGTCAGCTGTGCTCAGCTCATCAGAATTTTTTTTGTTTAAATAACCATTTGGGGGATCAGAGAGAGAAAGTGCAACTAGAGCTGTGTTTCAGACTTTATACAGAGTCACCTATAGCTGCTGTTGGCAATCCTCAAAGATTTGCTGAGCTCATCCAAATAACAAGGTCTCCAAGGTCTCAGTAAGTTGAAAAGAAGATCTAATTGCATGTAGATCTGAGAAGTGGAACAAGACAAAGTCAATTTGTATGAAGAATGCTGATGTTTCCTTGACAGGGATTTTATTTAGAGTTGAAGATGACAGATGAGGACTGTGGCACTCTGCCATAAATGTTTGAGTAGAAGATTATTATGGCTTTTCCTCTCCCTTCTCTTAGTGGAGTTAGCAGAGATGCAAGCAATAACACCAAAGGTAGGAATTAAAAAATGAATACTTATGCTTTTCAAATAGTTTTGCAAGTATAGTACATAACCTTTGCATAAGGCCTATGTATTACTGACAAACTGTAAGTAATATGTGGCAATCACTAAACTTAGGTGTAGAGTGAAACTTTTTTACTGTGAGGGTGATGGAGCACTGGAACAGGCTGCCCAGAGAGGTTGTGGAGTCTCCTTCTCTGGAGATGTTCAAGACCAATCTGGAAACATTCCTGTGTGATTTAATCTAGATGATCCTGCTCAGACAGAGGGGTTGGACTAGATGGTCCTTCAAGGTCCATTCCAACACCTAACTTTCTGTGGTTCTGTGAAAGGGAAAGTTGTCTTCTTTCCTGCTTATCACCATCCTGTTGCAATTTTGTTTTCTACAGTGTACTCGGTGCCATAGTGGTGAGGAGTAGAGGAGTAGCCTTCTAAAGGTACCAACTTCATCGTTTCATTCAGAAGGCTGCCAATTTTGAGACTGTTGAAACAGAGGTATTGATGGTTCATTATTATTCTGTAATAAATTTTGGAATTGCACCTTGGGGTGGAGAGGAAAACCTCATTCAGTGAATCCATGAAGGGAATGTAAGTTTTCCCCACCCCCCAATACATTTTATACTCCAAACATGATGTAAAACATACATCTATTCTTTTTCTGGCCCTTGCTTATGGCAGCTATTTAAAATGTTAGATAATGTTTTAGACATCTATATGTGTGTGTGTTGGGTGGTAGGATTGCATTAGAACAGAAATACAAGGCTAAAAATAAATTATCCTTATACTACACATGGTCACAATCAGTATTCTCCAACTTTGCCCTCTCTAATGTTACAGTACTTGTTGTAGCATGGAATTTAAAGTAAGTTTATAGTGTATAAATGTCATGCATTTGATGCTATGATCTGTGCTAGCTACCCTTATGGATAGTTTACTGCATCTCCCTCCTGATATATCAAACAGATTGTGGAAGATCTGAGGCATTCGAGACTTGCTTGGCAAACCCCTGCAAAATTGCAAATTTTACTAGCTTAATGACGTACAGACCTCTGTCTCCTCACCAAAACCCAATATTTTACAAGGTCCAGGATTCATGAGATCACACATATTTTCCCCAAAGCTGATGAGTTACAGGTTACCTCTTTGAGCTGGAGACCAGAAGTGAAGAACAGAACCAGATCCCGATGGCACAGGAGGTAAGACGTAGTAAACATTGGCAGTCATCACTTTTTCATAGGCATAACGGTCAACTGTGGCTGAGGTCAAGAAGGTGTGCCTCAAAGATTTTCTGAGCTCATTCAAATAACACTTCAAGGTCTGAGCAAGTTGAAGTAGAGGTCTAATTGCATAGATGTAAGGAAGCAGAGAAAGATTCAGGTATGTTTGCTTTAGTCAATTTGGATTCAAACATGCTGTTGCTGCTTTGCATTCTGTGTTAGTGAGAAGTGCCTGACTACTCATGTGAGCCATGCTGATTATATCTTACTCAGCTAATTTCCATTCACTTTTCTTGCTTGGCCACTTGATCAATAAGGATATCTGAATCCCAGTCCTTGCAAACTCTGTGTATGGGCCAGTGCTGTTTGCAGCATGCCATGCTGTCCTTGACTCCCATCCTCAGCAGTTCTGGCCTGTGTTTCTCTGGTTTCTTTCCATGGCAGGCGGGACAGGGAGGTCAAGGTGGTAGTGTACCCCTAATATGAAGTCAAGAAATGCTTCTGGCTCAATATTAATCACCATTTATTGGTCATAGCCAAATGAATTGCCCTTTTCTTACTCAAAATGCTCCTAAAAAGTTCTTTCTGTCCCACAGTAACAGCAATATGAAGAAGTATTGAGCAGGAAATGCATACAACCAGTCTGAATAATCCCTTCCCACAGATTCCTGGTGCATTCTGGCACCTTCAAATCTGGCTGGTAGAGCTTACAGCCCAGGCTGTCTCTGTGCTTTTGCAGTGAGGAACACACTTTTAGGACTGATAAAGAGTGAGTAAATTAATAATCAGTGTATTGCAGCAATGTAAAGGACAAACATATCGAATATAAATCAACCAAGTGGTGTTTGGTCTGTAAATCCAAATTCTCTCTGCCATGGGAGTCAATTACCTGAATTTTCAGAAGAGCATCAAAAAGCTTATTTGCTATTCATGACATTATGACCACGCTACAATGTTTTAGTTGTTTTCTACCTTTTTGTCATCTCTCTCTTTCATTTATTTGTATACCTCACAGACTGATCCCAGTGATCATTCTGAGCTCCTGGCATTAACAATAATTATGGTACACTGAATTATGCTATGGATACATAAAAACTTTCAAATATGAACAAAATGGGGCAACAGTTGAAGATGGATTTGCAGACTTGGGATAGCACAGGATTATTCCAAAACAAATAAAACCCAAAAATTTCTCCCTATCATTTTTTTTTTTCACATCACATAACAAATTCAGAGCATATGATTTCTGCCTGTAAATTGTGATGGGACTATAGGCACTGGACCTAACTTTGGCATCAGCTCTAGTTTGAACAGGTGATTGGACCACATGAATTCCTGAATCTAGGAATCCCCAGTTATTCAGTTAGCTTCATGCAGTGCAAAGACAGACTACCAAATAGATTTGCTCAATACACTGTTTGTAAGAAACAAATCAGAGAAAAGGTGTAATGTCGGGGTTAAAAAAATTTATTTCAGCTTGTGATTCCAGCACAATATGCTGTAATCTCTTTCTTTAACACTAGAACATGAGTGAAATCGCTGCCTGAGTAGCACTTTGCAGCTCCTTACCATAACACTTCATAAAATTGATGGGGAAGACATGAAAGAAAATACAGTATCTGCTTCAAACTGCCAGGATATTTGTTGTATTCTAATTATCTAGTATGAAATTTGGCTACATGAACATCATTATTTTTTTTCAAAAACTGATGAAGGATTTTTAGTGACCACTAGCAACTAGGAGTCAAAGATCTGAGGTGCTTCTGCAGTCTCAGTCCTGTGCTGTTGGCATCATGAAGGAGCCTTATTTCAGTAGTAACTCAGACAGACAAGGGCTACCAGCACTATTTCCTTCAGCACATCCACTCAGTTTTCCTTGGAGGATCTCCTATTTAAATTCAGACTTGGCTCAGCACTGCTTAACTTGGGAGGTCTGACTGGCTCACAACACAGGATGGTGTGGCTACAAGCCACTACACTCATTTGGTCTCCTTGTATTTGGATTCACCTTCTGTTAATCACATATATTTGGTTATGATTCATCAGGCTCTTCAAGAACACTGCCTGACGGAGAAGTCATTTGAGAGCTTTCTTTACTAATTTGTTGCCTATGAATTCTCTCTATCTGCTTCCAAATGTTGTGAGTGTTCTTGAATAGATTCTAATCAATCTCAGAGGAGCAGCTCCCATGGGAAAGGAGTTATATGCACCCTTTTTAAAAATTGTGATGGAGTTGTGCCTGCTGCAGTGCTCCCCAAACAGTTCCTCTGGTGACATGGCTCCGTATGAATTGAGACATGCATAAATATTGGTTGCTTGTATTAACCAATCAAGTAGGCAGTATGCTGTAAATCGTTGCTTATTCCTGTCAAGCATGTGAGTGTGGTGGCTGCTTGAAATGAGATTTTTGCCTAGAGAGATAAGAATTTAAAATTGGTTCTTCTGTAAGCGTTTTCCTGAGGATCCACCTTCTGAAAGCTCCTGCTGAAGAGCTCTCTTTTAGCCACTGAGCAAGCTAAAGTTAGACTGTGCAGAATAGGTGAAGGATACATAGAATTTCCTTGGTGGCTGTCAAATGAGATTGGTCTCTAACACATAGAGATGAGTGTGAGCTTAGATTTTAGATTAGAAAGAACTCTTGGACGTTTGGCTATAAAGCACAGAAGGCAAAAGAGAACCAGAGAGTCTCTGGGATCTGCAGGAGGGTGGTTTGCTAGCCTTGTTTGCTTGTGATCTTAATTTTTCCCCTTATATCCACATGCTTTTATTGCATCAAGTCCAGACATGACAGTAATCTTGTTCATTGTGAACTGTGGATAGGGCTTCAGGCATTCTGAGGCTGATGCTGCCATGTTTTCAGGAAGTGAAGCTTTCCCAGGAAATGTGTGGGAAAGTTCACTGCTCCATCTTAAGGATAGCTGTTCTGACATATGTTTCCTGAACCTTTCGGAGGAGTTAGTGGGAAAACGTGATAGGAACAATCTTTCTGGTTTTGAAAAGGAGGTTATGGCTGAAGACTGTGCTCACACATGTTGCATAATTTCTGGTTGGCTTTTCTTCCCTGTGGTTATGTGCAAGACTGCTTTGGCTATAGGAAAAGTCTCTTGACTCTTGAAATCCACTGTGACATTAATGCTGAATAGTAAAGACCACTGCGCTGCACTTTGCACGCTAATCAGTCTTTGAGTGGCTTTATATCTTGTACCATATGTACACTGTGACTTGGCTGGGATGAAAAACTGTAACTGGCAACACTTACTCTGATTGTTCTTATAATGATCAAACAGTAACACAGTTTGACAGAAATTTTATAAACCATCATGTCATAAACCAAAACCTGCATAAACTAGCTTGAGCAAAGAAGGTGTCTTTAAAAAGAAAAGAAAAAAAACAAAACAAAAACTTGATGAAAACCACATGAAACTGCCCATCTGTGCAATTGTACGTTTTCAGTGTATGTAGGCAAATAAATACTGTGTACTTTTTGTTCAGTCAATTTGAAGGTATTAGAAGAAGCTTTCTTTGAAAGCTAAGAAGCAAACCATAGCAAATGCTCTATAATTCACACTGTGAATCCAATGGTGGTAGTCAGGGAAGGATATGTCAAGTAATATTTACCTTGTCCTTTCTCCTTTTGCATCTCCAAGAACTGCCTCATACACATCCTCAGCCTTTGCTTGTTTGGTTTACATTTCAAATCTCACATGTCAACACATGTGAGCTACAACATGAGAAAAGAGAGTTTTGCTAACCCAAGGGACCAGGCACTGTGGTACATGTGTCACCAGTTTGAACTTGAGAAGACAGGGATGTCACACTGGAAATGTTTTATTTGTAAAATGAATGCAGCAATTTCCCAGTCTCATCCTTAGTAAGTATTTATCGACGTCTTAAAAAAAAAAAAAAGAAAATCATCAGAACCAGGCAGTCATAAGGGATATAAGAAAGCCACTTTCAGTAAAATCAGAGTTGCTACGTTAGGGTCTATGGAAGGAAACTAAGGAAAAAGAAAATGAGGGGTGAACATAATTGTGGTGGCAGACAAAAGTGACTCACCTGACAGGAAGAACAAGGAGCTGACAGGGAGCTGACAGTAAATCAGGAACCTGATAATCCAAAAGAAATAATGAAAA
Source organism: Heliornis fulica (assembly GCA_013399135.1). Taxonomy (NCBI): domain Eukaryota; kingdom Metazoa; phylum Chordata; class Aves; order Gruiformes; family Heliornithidae; genus Heliornis; species Heliornis fulica. The sequence goes on from VXBZ01002400.1 coordinate 250,628, forward strand.
AGTATAAGCAAAGATGGCATAAACTTATAAGAATAAAATCAGAGGCCCTAACATAAGAAGTTAAAACTACTTAAAAATATGAATAGTTAAAAGTAGTTAATGTAAGTATAAGCAAAAAGGACAGGTCTAATATTTATTGCAGATACTTGTTGAAGATGATTATATGGGATACAGAATAGAGATTTTTTTTTTCCTTTAGTTTAGAAAAAAAAAGATTTTTGTGACTCTATGGTTATGCAATAATATGAGGAACAAGAATGGAAAAGTCAAAATGTCAGGTTAAAAAATTGGTAAGTGAGGTATATTCTGAAGAAATGGAAAATCATCCATCGATGTTTGTAGTGCACTCTGGGTTGTTAGTGGTTACCTTCTGGAACCCTCTGTGAATAGAGGAGAACCCACATGCTACAGATGATGATAATATAATGCAGTGTAGCTCCTACCTGGATTTCTACTTACCACACCACCATCCCACCTGCCCTCCCCACAAAACAAAAATCTGAGGGGAAACTGCAAATATTATTTGTTTTCATTTGAGGCATTTATTACAGTCCAGCAACATATTTTCAAAACCAGACTAGGGAAATGAAAGAAAAGGCAGTCTGTGTTAGCCTTAACTTAGTTGTACTCCACTTGCAGTAAGACAGAGGCCACATTGGTATGAAAGTCAATAAGGTTTTGCTAAAGATTTTCTAGTCTCAGTGCAGTTTAATCCCTCTGGTTATAGCTTGGAGGATATCTTAGAGAATATACTCATAAAATGTGTATAAGACTCACAGTTAGAAGAGAATAAGTTTAGATACGAAAGTGGATTTCAGAACTGAAGAAATGTTTCAAAGTCAACAACATAAACTCCATAAAGGGCTTCATGTCCATTTGAAATAGCACAATAAAGATGTTACTGGGTCTGCAGAAAAAAAGCATTAGTTTAGACCACTGTGTATATAATTAGCATTTGAACAAGCCACAATGACAGACTGTAGGATTTCACACGCTGCAGATTTTTTCAGAATATAGGGTTAGGAGAGGACTGGATGAGGCCTTGACATTGCTCCGAATCCAATGAAAGATCATTTGGCACTTGCAAATTTTATGTTTTTGGATGCCAAGTTCAGTTTGTGTTGTACCTACATTGTTTCCTTTTCCTACTGACACCTACACCAAATGCAGATGGAGCTGTGGTCTGGATGCCATCTTGACTGCATGGTTGCAGGTGTGTTGGCCTGTAGGCAACCACGCTGTAAAGTACTGCAAGTGCTGTGAGCAAAACAGGCAACCGTAGTTCATCACCGGGTCATAAATTACTGTGCCATAAAGTCACATAAAAGCTGCAGGAGGTCTGCTTTGAAAACTGAGATCATACTTACACTTTAAAATGGGTAGAAAATTCATTCTCTGTGGCTTTCATGTGTAGTCATTTGTTCTTGATAATGTGTCAGGTTGTCTTTTTAATTTAGGTAGGTCAGCGACGACATTAATTCACACTTTCTGACTTGCATTTTCACTAAGGTCTAAAGTCTCGAGTGGATTTTATGGACCTGCTCTTACTGATTGTTATACACACCTTATGTATAAACCAAGCAAAATGTTTTTTTTTCTATGCACAATTGGTTTATTTGTGTCTTTCCACTGGTCTTGGGTGCTAATTTCTTACTGACATTCACATAGTGAAATATATTAATTACTTTCAAAATTTTCCTCAAATAATTCCCTTTTTTCCTCTCAGAAGAGCAAAAGAGCAAACAAGCATTTGTCATTGGTATCTTTTGACATTTTTTGACATGGCAACAGGAAGGTCATGACAAATAAAACCTAAAAGGATTTGCAGCTAGATAAAATGGGAAGCAACGATACTTTGATTGCAATTATACACAAAAATATCCTGGCAGTCTTATAGTTTATTAACTGCAATTAACCTCATGCTGCCTGTCATGGGTCTCTGCAGCATTTTCAAAGATGAACACTGCATGTTCCTCTGTCACAGCCTTCAGAGCGTATGGTAGCACAAATGGCCATTGCAATCCTCTATCAGTTTCATGGCTTTTATTTGCTGGTACAACAGTACAGCAAATACAGGAAAAAACCTTTAAACCAACAAAAAAACCCACAACAACAAAGCCCCAAGAACACCTACCAAAACCCACCATAGAAACAAAATAATGTAAAAATGTCCTGTTGAAATTCATTTGAACTTTGGGGAGAAACCCAAACTCAAGCTAAACCAAATGTTTCAGTTTGCTCTGCCTCAGATAAATAAAATAACCCAATGGGACTACATCCCTGTAGCGAGACACAAGCTTTACCTGCCAGTGATTTGAGACAGATGTAGACTCAGCTGGCTTGGCTGCAGTACGATGTGAAAGAAACACAAGGTTTGGGGGATTTTATAGCTGGAGTTTTGCTGAGTGCAGCTGCTCCCTCGGCATGTTATTAACTCAAAAACATGTTCATTAAAAAAAATAAAGAAAGAAGAAAAAGATTCCTGGCACTTCTTTATCATGCAGGGGATCTCTTGGGCCATTCTGAGGGGATGTATTTGAAAATTGCTGTGGAGGATGTTATAAACTAAGATTAATACTAACAAAATGGGATCTAAAGAATAGTGGTGAGGTAAATACAAGACAAAATGGGAAATATTAGTTTATCCCTTTGGAGCTTTCTGTAATAAGCACCCAGGACCCCAGCAGGGATGTTATTTCAGATCAATCACAAGAAACTTACTAAAATTCTCATCACCCCTCTTCTCCCTCTGTTTTATTTCTGCGATGACTCCATCATTTCTAGAGAGTTGAATAATATTATGATGGCAATAGTTTTGTAGAAACGCAGGATAATTATTTTTAAGGCTGGAATGTGCCTCCTGAGATCTGTTGTGCCCAAGAGGGAGAATCAAGTATGCCTACATCTCTTAACACATTTCTCTTAGGGGCTGCTAGTGATGAAGTGTCCATGCTCTCCCTGGGCCCACCAGATGACTTTATTAGCTTTCCCCCAGAGTATAACTGATCTTTGTTGTTGAAATTTTAAGCCCATAGCTTTATGTTTGTTTACTGCCATAACTTTAAATAGTTCAATAGCTGTTCTCTTTCCAGTTTACTCCATTGATTTCAATGCCACTGTCACCTTTGTTTTGTCTTGCCTTGATAAAGTAGCTTCTTTGGTTTCATCCTTTCCTTCCTCCTTCCCCTCTGCCCATGGTTCCTCATCCCCACCCCCTTGATTCCTCACCCTTTCTCATTCTTGTCTCCCTTTCTTCAAATTCCCCATAAATAATGAACCTCTTGCCTGGTTTGGTGTTTCTTGGGCATGTGTGCAGATGCCTCCTGACAGTCACAGGGAAGGGTTCCTTTCACGGGCATCACTGGTGTGATGCCTGCCTCTTTCCACAGAACAAACTTTTGATTTATATTTAGCCTGAGAGCCAGAGACTTAGTATCTCTTCTTAACAAATGCTGCTTAATCATTCTTCACTCTGGTTGTGTGCATACATTTTTTCTGATGTAGCTAAGTATTTTGCACCTCTTTATCTTATTGTAAGCCACTTCTGTAATTGTCTAAGGTGATGTTGAACTTGTACCCCAACAGGTTATGGGTTCCTCTGAATTTATTATTCTTCTGAAGGCTGAGTAAGATATCTGGGGTAGTGATTTACTGGAAGTACAGGTTTCCTTCCACTGTAGTTATACTAAATGCATTATTAGAAACTGACTGTCAGGGACTGGGAAATGCCTGGAAAATGCTATTTGGAGTTTAGCCAAAAGTTTACTATCTGGTATGAATAAGGACAAATTCTTAAGGAAGAAAGTGCTGTAGTGCTGATACTGGTGGGCATGGTTTAGGAATTGGCTTTGCCTCAGGACTCATGTACTAGACTGCTTTGTTACATATTTTTCTTGGGGCAAGGGGATGTACCTACATATGTACTCTGAAGAGATCTGTGATGTGTAAACTAAGTTTGTATGCTACCCATTTGTTCTGTGTTTGTTTAATGGTAGATACAATAGGCTCTGGCCCTACTCTACCACAAGCAAGTAACGGGGTGAGAATTTGAAAAAGTGTGATTTTACTATGTCAATCATTCTGCTGAGTGAATGTTGAGCATTGTGGTACACTATAGCAAATCATAGTAAATGAAGTTTGTGTAGATAAGTATTATATGTTGTCAGAGAGCAAAACTATTTTCTCTGCTGCTTGTACCAATTTTTGTAAAAAAAGTCTGGCATATGTGTTTTGTTTGTATAGAGGTAACTGCAAGTCTAAATACTTCAATCATTTTGAAAAAAGCATTTTAAAAGACTCCAGGACAGATTTTCTGGTAACCCTCTACAAGTCACCATTTTAATATAGATTGATTATAGATTGATGAGTCAGTGAAGGTATCTTGGGGTAATGCATGTGGCATTTGCTGTATTCCCTGTGGTAATTTTGGATATATCTGCTGGTGAACTGTGTGTGACTTAGGAAAAGCAGTTGCTTTAGAGTACTGTCATTCTATGCCACGCAGCAGTCAGAAAAGACGAGGTTTTGATCTTCGTTTTCTATTTTTTTTTTTTCAAGGAAACTTGTTGTCCTTTTGCCCTGTTCATCATCTTTCTTCTATGGCAGTTCAGTGATACATTTTTCTTAAAGCAGAAAATATCCTAAACATGAGTACTAAGCTGTCTGTGATGTCTCCTGACAGCACTTGAGTGACCTACCTATATAAACACTCATACACTTATATGTTATGCTGTAAATAGAAGCAAAACATACCAAATATTGCATGTACATTATAGCGACACATTTTGCACAGGGTAGACATACATAGGTATTTCAGTGAATGCTTATAAGAAGGGATGCTGATAGTAAAGTTAAAACAAATGTCATACTGCTGTGGGGATTTGCAGGAAACCATTCAGCTGATTTCTCTCAGCCTAGAATAACCTACACCATTCCCTCACATGAAACACCTATTCAGTACTAGAATTCACACACCTGCTTTCAAAACCAGATCCATTCCCTGTCTGATTTATTGATTCATTAAATGTTTTTTTCAGACCTAGCAAACGGCCCCAGATAATCATTTTACCCCAAGTTTTCCTCTGGGACAGCAAGGGTCAGTTTCTGTTGTAAGCTCTTAACTCCAGTTTAGAACTGGCTGGAAGTCATTAACACTCAATATAAGTTCAGCAGCAAGCTTGAAATGAACTGGTGGTCTGAATGGGCTTATACAAGACCTCTGTCCTTAAAGTGGAGGTCACTTCACTTTTTTTTTTGGTGAGAATTATGTAGTGGTACTGTTGCTACAGTAGTTTCTACATATAGTTCTGAAGTTCAGACTGCTGGTTGCTTTCAAGGCTCAAAAAAAATGGAATACGTTGTCCCATGAAAGTCTCGTGGTGTAGTTTTACAGGTAAACTTCTCAGAGCAGCATCACATCAAAGTGTTGGCATCCAAACAGTGCTCATGTCATACTTTGTAAAATGTACAGGTAATGCAGTATTACTGAAATGGCCAAAAAGAAAAAGCCAAGATAATATGGCGTATACATTTACTTACTGCTTGCGTTTACAGATACCCAACCTACATGCATAAATCAGGTGTTTCAGCAGCAATATAACCTGCCAGGCATCTGGATGGTCAGGTACATACTGGAATTTATTAACTTTTTTACACTCCCATGCAAACACCAGTTATGCTTTGGAGGTGAATGATGAAATGGGAGCCTTACCTTTCATGGTACTAGGTTGGAAAGTGTGATAACCCACTAAATGATCAACAAAGTGGCAGATCCTCAGTAATTTACAATTCATCTTAATGAGCCAGAAAAAGTTCCTGGTTTCTCTTTGTTAATCATCTAAATTTTTCAGATAACTTCTTTTATTTTTTTACTATTAGCAAAATATATACTATACATACTCATCCAATCTTGATCCTTAAGTATTATGCTTAATACAGTACTGTTTTCTGTGGAATACTCTTTTCTTATTGGTCATCAGTGCTTTAAAATGCATGATGAAAACAAATATAGTAGAGATTATATAAATGTAAATATATATACATATAAGTAAAACTCTGTAGCTGAATAACTAGAGTTTCCCTCAAACCTGAGGGTCCTAGCAAGACATGGTAATTTTAGGGTTTTAAAGGAAATGACATTTTGTTGTAAAACTCTAGTAGCTGTCACCCAAAATACAGGAACTCCTCCCAGCACACCGGGAAGTAAAGGCTCACTCGAGGCAATTGGAAAGAACAACAGTTCCCCCAGCTGCTGTTTTGTGGTTGCTTGTATGTCTGTGGAAGAGATGAGGAAAAGATGAAAGAGTCTGAGGTAGTTGCTGGTAAGAAGATGGGAGAGGCAGCTTCGTAGTCTAACGTGGAGAACGTGTCCCCAAGGAAACTGTTGGTGGGAGAGTATTTGGGCTAACAGGGGTTTGAAAAAGTGAGCAAGAAAACTGTCTCTTGTCCTTTGATTGTGTTGGTGCTCAGGAAGAGTGCCTAGTAGACAAAGCAGTGTTGGAGAATGCCTAGGTGGCCCACTGCCATCTCTTTGTCATGGAAGCAACCTGCAAGACTTGGACTCTTTCTTTGTTGTTCTTCAGGTGACAACCGGGCAATGCTTCTCTTACAGTTCTGCATGTGGTGCACAGGGCTTTGGCTATACTTCACTTTTTAGGAGCATCAGGGATTGCTGTTGGAAACTCGGGATCACAGTGGAAGTTAATCTTACACCAGGCAGATTTTTCCTGTTGAAAAACCTTAGCAGTTTTAGCAGTGCTTTTACTTTGCTGACCTGAAAATAAGTTGCTCAGAGCATAACTTAACCTTTCCTGATAAAGAGAGTGGGGGAAGGACTTTGTGTTATAGAGGCAAAAAGCTTCAATTTTTCTTTAAAGATTGAAAAACTTACAGAAGCTTCCATATACCCAATGGCAACTTTCATGTTTTGTAAAAATTCCTGTTGCCTCTGGTTCAAGTCAGCTTTTTCAGAATTCCCCCACCGAAATGAGGTATGTCACTAGTAAATGATTGTTAACTCACTATCTTAATACTAGTAATTTTAAATTCAGAGGTGGTCTTGTGCTGCAGTTTGCATGAAATTAATTGCAAGATTTACCTGTAGATGGTAGCTGCAGATTATTCCTCAGATCACAGAATCACAGAATTGTAGGGGTTGGAATGGACCTCGAGAGGTCATTGAGTCCAACCCCACTGGCCAAAGCAGGTTCCCTAGAGCAGGTCACACAGGCCAGCGTCCAGATGGGTCTTGAATAGTTCCAGAGAAGGAGACCCCACAACCCCCCTGGGCAGCCTGTTCCAGCGCTCTGGCACCCTCACTGTGAAGAAGTTCTTTTTCACATTGGTGTGGAACCTCCTGTAGTCCAACTTGTGACCATTGCCCCTTGTCCTGTCCCCACAGGTCACTGAGAAGAGGTTGGTCATCTCCCTTTGTCTCCCATTATCTCAGATATTTATAAACATAGATGAGATCCCCTCTCAGTCTTCTCAAGGCTGAACAGCCCCAGATCACTCAGCTTTTCCTCACAGGAGAGATGCTCCAGGCCCTTAATCATCCTTTTGTCCTCCTCTGGACTATCTCCAGGAGATCCCTGTCTGTTTTGTACTGGGGAGCCCAGAACTGGACATAATGAGATAAGAATAAATTAAAATAATCTCATCTTCAATTTTCTTCTCTTTCCCTGCTAGTCATTACAGAAGACTCAATGTGAATATTTTATTTTGTGGCAGTGCTATCTGGTTTAATAGGAAAAAGAAAGATATTTAAAAATAGGTGGTGTTGGGTTTATTTTCCAGGAAAATGAAAAGAAGTGGTTCCTCTGTATTGTCTGTTGATATAGAGAGAAATCAAATATTGGAAAAAAGGGTCTGAAACCTCTTGTTTGGCTGCAGTTTATGTGAGGATTCCTTAAGAGAATTGTCTGTGCTGTGTATGCCAGTATCAATGTACTGCCATTGTAATCTGCCATTTTTTGACCTCTAGAGAACAGTGACACCTCGTGAAGGTTCCTGGCAAATTGTATTTTGTACTCTAGGTAATACCCAATCCCTAGGAATATAAACCAACCACCTTAGCTTACATGGTTCAATGGGAAAGCTTCCCTGGAAAGAAAATGATGTTGGGATATTCATGGGGTTTGGATTTTTTTAAGAAAGCCAACATTTTTTTGTGGGAAGAAGGCACTGAGCACTAATAGTCTTTTATGCAAAATTTCTGAGTTTATTAAAAAAATAATGGGAAAACATCATAAATGCTTGGCAGTGTTAGACCTTAGAGATAAACAATGCAAATTCCTAAGGTGTTCTGGAGTATGCAGATTAACTGTGAATTAAAAGAAATGGTAATAGGAGTGAGAATATAAAGTCCAAATATTTTCTTTTAATTCCATACATTTTCAAGTCCTACATGAAAATGGGTCACAATGAAAAGCAGTTTGAGATGTGTCTTCAGAAGCATTGGGTAGTCTTCTTCAAAGGAAGAAGACTTGAAATCCCCAGTTTCACGGAGTCCCAATTCAGAAACTGCAATTTTTACAAGACATAACAAATATCTAGTGATTTAAACCAGTAATATATTTTTATATATCTGATAGACACGGGAACTAGTTAATAGATTAATCAGGGAGCATGGTCGTACATGAAAACAGCGTTTTCTTGCTGTAAACCTTCAGCAAATATGATGAAGCTTCCATACTGGCTGTCTGGTAAGAGAGTATGAAAAGGGAAATCGCTTCACTGGCTTAGATCCTACATATGGACATTTTCTTTGTAATCCTCCTTGAGAAACAGCATGGGCCCAAACTATTTATTTCATCATAGATGAACATGAAAGAAGTGCAGTCCAGAAAGGCGTAGTCCTCTAAGGTCTGTTCTCAGTTCGAATGAGAGCACTGAGCTTTTGTGAATCCTGAGAAACAACTGGGAGTAAAATAAAGTAAAATATAATGAAGTTCTTTTCTAGTGTATGAGAAAGTTTGCACAACAGAAAATAACCTGAAAGATAACCTGAAAAAATGAATGGAATTTATGTGGGGTTTGCAATATTCTGTAGAAAGAAATTGTATTGGGTAAAAGCCTGAAACAGTGTCTGTAAGTGTTTTTGATTGAAGATACATTTTAGATTTGACTTGATTTACACTAAAATAATTTGGAGATGTTAAGTCTCAGTAAGATAATTGATTTTGTAATTTAATCACTGTGAAACTCAGAAGCAGAACATATAATAAGACTACATGATTGCAAATCTCTATTTTAAGTTTCATATATAAAAAAATATTTCATGGTGTCCCAGAAATGTCTCATGCAAACGTTCAAGGCACTGGGATTACTGCAATTTTAGGAACTTCACAGCAGAAGGGTCCTTCAGTATTAATTATTGTAACTTTTCATAATTATGTGGCTAGACATGCACAAAACACTTCATGGGAGTGGCAAAAAAGTCATCCCCTCTATCACTGCATATTGGATGTGCCAAAATATTAGCATGACACTTGAAAAATCCCACAGTCTGCTTGGTCAAATTGCTGATATATAAAAGAAATAACCGGAGGGGGATTTAATGAAAGCAAATGGAATGGCTAGTGTTCCCATGTGTTTATTTGATTTACTTTTAATAACTCAGCACATAAATAATTCAGACCCAGCTGCTCAGATTTAATATTGAACAACAGTAGCAACTCCAGTTTTTAGTTTTGGGCTGGTTTGGTTTCTTGGTTTGGTTTTTTTTTTTCACTTAAGCAAACACATATTCTGAGTTTATATTCCTTCAATCACCAATTCTGCAGCATTACTTTAAATTATAAATACAAATTAGATTACCTAGTACTACTTATTCTGCATACTCACAATTTAACATGCAATTTTTTCCAAAGGGTAACCTGGTACAAATGTGAAAGGTCTATATTTTTGAGTTAGTTGTAATTTTGGTTTATCTTTTATAAGTTAAAGGAGTGTTTTACAAATTTTTTCCCACCTCTCTAAAAGGTCTACCACTTTGGCCACTTCTCCCTTTCTCTCTCTCTGCCCTTTCTCTTCCCTTTTCCCTTCCCTCTTTAAGCTTATCCCTTTAATTTTGTTTGTTAGGTTGTTGTGGTGATTTGACCCTGGCTGGAGGCTGGGTGCCCTGCCAAATCTGCTCTATCACTCCCCTCTGCAGCTGGACCAGGGGAGAGAAGTTGTAACGAGATGCTTATGGGACGAGACATCCCTCACAAATTACACCCATGGGCAAAACAGACTTAACTTGAGAAAATTAATTTAATTTAATTTATTACCAACCACAGTTGAGTAATGAGAAATAAACCCAACTCTTAAAATCCATTCCTCCACCCCTCCCTTCTTCCTGGGCTCAATTTTATTCCCAATTTTTCTCCCTCCTCCACTGAGCAGCAGGTTTGTAGTCAGTTCACCATGCGTTGTCTGTGCCTCTCCTTCCCCCTCCTCAGGGAGCAGACTCTTCACACTCTGTCCCTCCTCCAGCATGGGGTCCCTCCCATGGGAGTTAGTCCACAAACTTCTCTTGCATCTTCTGACTCCTCTCCCCAGCTGCAATTGAACTTTGGGGTTTTTTTGTCCCCCTTCCTGACTCTGTTATCCCAGAGGTGCTACCACCGTTGCTGATGGGCTTGGCCTTGGCCAGAAGAAGGTCTGTCTTGGAGCGAACTGACATTGGGTCTCTTGGACATGGGTGGAGCTTCTGCCATCTCCTCACAGGAGCCACCCTAGTAGTGGCCTCACTACCAGACCTTTGCCGCTCAAACTGAATACAGACGGTTTGCACTACCTTCTCTCAGGAGAGGAAGGGAGATGTCATTGCTTTTGTATCTTGGTTTGGTGGGGTTTTGTAAGGGGATTCAGAGTAGGTTTTTTAATCTTCTGCTTCTGATGGAACTTTTTTCTTTTCAATCAGATATAGTTGTAACTATATCTGCAAAGTGACACAACATGAATCCAAGTTATGTATTCTTCAGTTGTACCTTAATTATCCTTTAAAGATGCCACAGTTGATGAACTATCAGGAGAGACAGTTTCCAAACTGACCTGACAGAAACGAAAATACTTTGTTAAAGTAGAATAAATGCATAGAGCTAAGTAGGAGAAACACAAAAAAATGGTTGGATTCTATCCTTTAAATGGAAGGTCAGTCATTTTTTTACAGTTTATCAAACAGTATCTGAAGTCAGACCTGGACATTTTCTTGACATGTCACGATATGTTAAAGAGAGAGGCAGTATGGAGAAGTAATATGCATGGAAATCAGACTCAGTCATATATAAAATGAAAAAATTAAACATATCAGGTTTTCTAACATCCCAAAAGGCCATAGAGCAAGGCTTCTACCTAAAAGCCTTTCTTGCCTCCTGAAAACATTACTGTGCCGTGGAAAAAAATCCATTCTGTTTTATTTGTATCATTAAGCACAAATCAGAGCAGAGCTTCTAGTCCCCTAGCCATGGAGCAGCAACTTATTACATCCACACTGTTTTAGGATTAAAACCCTCTATTCTGTTTGTCTTGAAGAGCACTGGCTGGGAGTGTCTACAGTGAAGCCTGGGAGTGAGCTGAAAATGATGTGGACAATCAAAAGTTTCAATACTCAAATGAGACTTCTGGTTCTCTTCTCTTAAGCAGTAAAGGTAAGCATAATGGTTTTTTAAGCAGTCTTTTGATTCCTAGGTGGAGATTTGATGCCAGCGGAGACTGGGATGGAAACGTGCATTGCTGTGGTGTGAAGCGATCCGTCTGGCACCATGCACCATCCCAAGTGGCCAGGGAAAAGGTGGATCCATCTCAATTTATAGCCGACACTCCCTACAAAGTGAGACTAAAGTTTAACTTTCTCTGGGTGTGTACTATTTTTAGCTTATATGAAATTAGTCCATCTGCTGGTTTTATTAGGATTTTGAAAAAGAGCCTTTCTAAAATAAAATAAAATAAAATAAAATAAAATAAAATAAAATAAAATAAGGGTTTTTTTATTGTGATCATAAGTTAATCCAGTCTTCATTTTTTCTTAAACTAAAACTAATTACATACCTTTTCCATTTATAAAAGAAACATATGCATTTTATTATACTTTCAGATGGATGAGGCAGTCTTTCTTCACAATATACTAAGGGATGAAAAAAGAGAGTGGTGGATGCTGTTTAGAGTCGAAGCCATTTTCACGAATCCCTATTTATTAATTTCCTTTCCTCCTTTTCTCCAGGGAATCTTGAAGGTGGCCAGGGTCATCACAGCAGACTGAAAGCTGAATTGGAGCCTCGGAGGAGGTAATAATGCTTTCTTATTCCTCCCTTGTTTAATCTTGACAAACTAGCTGTAACTCTCTGCAGATTAGTAGCATGCAATCTGGCACGTTAGAACAAACCAGGTTTACAGTGTATCCGTAAACTTCATTATGGGTCTTCCATTCCCAGATGATTAGAAAGATTTTTTGTTTAGATCTGAGCTGTGGTAAAATCTGGGTCATTGGGTTAATGGAATATAAGGAACAATTAATCTAGAAATCCATTAAGTGAACATAATGATGTGGAATAGATTTTTAAGTCTGTAAGGATTTAGAGGATGCTGTTTTCCCTTTTAGTCTCTCAGTAAGGTAGACTATACTTTGCTCGTTCTGGTTTGGGAGGTATTTTAGCTCCTTAAAGTAACCAGTGAAGATTTCACTTGCCCATATTAAGTATTTTCTTATTAGCTGACTCTGTAAACCCTTCAGCTGTGCAGTGAACATTTGGGAGCACACGCAGTAAACCTCCCCCTGAAAGTGAGCGACCAATTTTAGGAGTTTTGTACGGGTAACTCTAACAGTAATGTTTCTCTCCCACTTCACAAGAGCAGAGGTTTTACATTCAAGACATATTAATTGTATCACTATCATACTGTGCCCTGTAGCTAGAGTTTAATAGCATCCAAAGTTTCCTTGAAAGTGAGCCTAGGTTTTGCTCAAATAAGCTAATGAACCTTTATGAACTTTCAAGCCTGGGCAGAATTTCAGCTTTGGAACAATACTGGAAGCCAGGTGAGTTTTACTGTAAATATTTCCAACGTGTTTCCAGCAGCAATCTGATCTTGTTTAACTGGCTTAACTAAATGCTTGTGTAGCATTGAGCCCTGGATGCCAGGCTTTTATTTAAAAAATTTGAAAAGCAAAAGCAGTGATACTATGCTACTGTTGAAACAGTGTGCTAAATTCCTACATGTGCAGCTTGAGACAGTGTTACATATCAATGCTCTCTTTCTTCATCTATACCTATTCATATATAGATACCAACAGGAAGCAACTGCCCTAGAAATTTAAAAGACTACTCAAATTTAGAGGCATGCTAACAAAGATACTGTATGTGCTCTCTATACGTATACCAATTTGTGAAACCTAAGACAACATGAATGTTACCAGTAACGCCTTCTCAATCAGTATGCTGGTCTCACTGGTTATAAAGCCCTTTTTAAAGGGTTTGAACTTGAACATAGCTCCTTACAGAAAGCAAAGAGAGTAAATGGAGGGATTCAGTGAGAGATCTAGAGGTTCATAAGACTGAAGAACCCCTCACAACCAATAGCAGATTGCATACTTCTGGTAGATAGACAAGAGCGTATGTTCATTGAAAAATCCCCCTTTGCTTCTTCCCCTCCTACCCCAAAACCCACTCCAAAACATCACTTGGTCTTAAAAGCAGATGGAACTAGCATAGAGATGCCTTCACACAGAAATGAAATTGCTTCAAGATGGACCACAGTGGTTGATAAAAATAAATAATGAATAAAAACCAGTATATACAGTGCTCTTGACTAGCCTAAGTCATAGGGATTTATAGAGAGATCACCCACCATTTTTCTGAAAAGTGTTGGAAATCTGTTCCAAACAGTCAAAACACAGTAAATACACGTAACTGATTCCCAAATTCTGTGGTTGTGTAGGCAAAAAACTAGACCAGTATACGTGCTGCAGGGGAATGTAGCTCAGGTAAGTGCACTGACACCAGGGCAAGACTGGTGGGCCGTGATGAAGGAATAGGCAGTGAGCAGAGGAAGGCACACATCCCCCCAGAGCTTTTATTAGGTGGCAGTGTGGTGGTATTCTAAGGGTTAATGTTTTGTAAGCTTCTTTTAATTGTGAGTAAAAACTGTGTAAAAGTTTTCTTTTTATAGCATTAATCTGTAGATTAATGTTTCCTGTGTTTTAATGACATGTTCCCCGGCCACAGATGAGTGGTATAAAAATGTTTAATTAGAGTCAGTCTTAGCCTGCTGGCAAACAATGACCTCACCTTCAACTCCACATACTGGATAAAGAACTTGCAGTCTTTTTCACTCTTTAACATAAGTTTTAAGCATAAAAGATGCACAACATAGTGTTTTGCATACTCTGCTGAGCGTTAACCATAACAACAACACAGTAATATCTGTTTTCTTTAGGCAATTTCCTTTATTTCCTGGCTGGAATTTACCGAGGCATGTGTGATCGCGTGTGTGTGTGAAACAGGAGATGGAGACCCAAAGAGAGCTGAAAGTTCAGCAGAATTTTCTGAGTTTTCAACTGCAGCTTCTGTTTTGTTGCCTGTACCTAAACCAGAAAATTAGCCGGTCTAGGCTGGAATTATTTAACCACTGCACTTAAGCAAGGCTTCCCCTCACCACTAATTGTTCCCTAAGGCATTTATTAGCTCAGGCATGTATCCTATAAATAACGCAGAGGCCATGACACTGTGTTTCAGTGTACCATCTAGATGGGGATGGCTTTTTATCTCTCTCTCTTGTACAGTGGAAGTTGAGTTTTCTCCTCACCTTACCTCATGCTCTCCTGTTTCCTGTGAAACCTTCCTCTCATTCTGCAGCACAGAAGGGAAGAAAATCTGTCTGCTGTTAAATGCTGATAGAGTTAAATGCACAAGCTGGCCAGCATTTACGTGGCTTGGCTGCAAGTCAGGAAGGTACCCATAATGAAAAAATTTTACAAAAAACAACCCAAATCTGAAAGTGAATGCATTCATGTATGCATAAGTAAAAAATGTAACATAGCTGGGACACAGTAATTATTTTTCTCCTGGTTTTAAAATGGATTCCACTCTCTTATCGCTGCCAAAATAAAATAAAATAAACCAAGTGTTTCTTTCAATACATCTTGCAGTCTTTATCAGCTCTATAAACATACACTGGAAAGCCAAAGAGAGAAACTCTTGGTATTCTGTAGCCGAGCGAGCGAAACAAAACCAGACATTCTGAGGCTTTATGAGAGCATGTAAAGAGATCATTTCCTGAAAAAGTCCCCAGCTTATAACTGGAAGATCAAAATGTCCTGATTGAGAGATTGTATTAGTCACAAGATGTGATACACGCCTTGCATTTTGGAGCTGTCCTCTACTTAACACTTACTGCTGCTGGACTTGGAAAAAACAAGGAGTGTGTTGCTACCTTTACTAAATGTAGCAATAGTGGTGGAAAGGGTAGAGGAGAGGAGAAAGTAGATGCTTGAAGGAGCAAGCACGGTGCCGAGAGGACACGCTGCAGCGTGAGCGAAACTCCCTCCCAGACACCTCTGGATCGACTTAGGCCCACTGCCTATGAACTTCTGGCCCCTGGAAGAAAAATAAGCCCTGCAGCCTTCTACTTACATAAAGAATAAAACCAGCTCAGCTCCTGTCAGTGCATACTGTTTTGCTCTGCTGCCCTGGTGCATCAGATGCTTTTATTTTCCAGTTGCTAAACTTGGAAACAAGGTCTGGTGCAGCTCCCAGGTTATTTGCCAGGCCTGTCAGAACTATCTTGCAGATGCTCAAGATGCAGATATGTATTTCAGTGTATATATGATTAACTCAGGTATAACATCATCTCCTCAGCACACATGGAAATACTAAGTGTGTAATAATGAGTAGGACAGGTTGAAAATCATATATCAAACCTGGTTTTGGTGTTGGATTTTTTTTTTAACATAAAACTGTGCATTTCATGTTTTACTTGGAAATTCAATTATCTACGGAAAGAAACCCAAAGGTACCCCATGACAAATCTGTCTGAAAGTGTGGACACAATGACTAGTGAGACCCACATGGGACTTTTCATACACCCCTGCTCCTCTGCAGGCCATGGCTCCACCACCTCTCATGAAGTACTGGGGGCTCAAGAGAAGGGGTTGTATCTAATCACAAGAGAGGGTGATATGGTGATAAGGCATCTGTACAGCAACCATGGGAGCAATTTTTTCAATTCAAAATTTTTTTCAACAAATTTGGTACTTTTAGTTTTTGTTAAAATTAAAAGCTTGAGTAACAAATGTGGATGTGGAAACGTCTTACATTTATTTATAAAAAAACAGAAAAAAATAATTTTCTGATATAATAGTAATCAACAAAACAGAAGTTAATTTTTGTAAGAGGAAATAGTTTTTTTCCTGTTCTGTTGCATATGAATGCAATGGATTCTTGCTGTGGGGAAGAGAGAAATGAGAGGGAATATAGGTGTCGCCACACTGAATCAGACCCAAACTTTGTCATCTACAGGTGCTGGTGTTTGCTGGTAGTTCACAAAGATGTATGTAATAATAAGTAAGCAAAAGGATCATGAGCTGCATAAGGTGTGATCCTTGATCTATGTCAAACATTTTTAACAGTAATTTCAACACCATATTGTTATGTTCATGTATGTTGCATAACTTTTTATTTTCAGTTTTTATCTCCACGTCTTCTTGTGGCACTGTCTATAATTACATCTTGGTGGTGGTAGAAATATTTTTTTTAGTTTGGTTTTCCCTAGTATTTTGTTTCAGTTACTGTTCTAAAGTGATCCTACTTATTGCTCTTAGCCATCATCCATTGCTGTTTTGTATGATGGTTTCTCGGGGACCCTGCCCACCTTGGGTGCCATTTTTAAAATCTTTCTCTGCGTTTGTTTACAAGGAGGGTGATAAAATCTTCCTTTCTGTATGAAGAAGAGAGTGCAGCTCAGCCTAACACACTCTTATCCTCTTGGGATGTAAAGGGCACAAAAAGAATTTGTGACTGGCTGTCAAAGGCTGTGGCAGTCTTCCTCACCCATCCCTGGTAAAAACATCATTGTCCCATTTTTACTTGGAAGACAGAAATGTGCTGAATTACTGGAGCCTTGAAAATTATTTTGTCAGAGATGCATGTGTGCTTGCTGCTTTTTCACTTGTAATTTTGAGAGGACGGTAGAAGTGCTGATGTTTTATCCTTGTGTAATCTCAGATTTAGATTTAAGGAAGACCCCATCATTAAGGAGCAGAATACAGGTTATAAAAGATTGGCTTTAATGTAAAAAACATCTTGAGAAATGTTCTTGGTGATCTATTGCTCACTCACAGTTACTCTAAGTCCAAGTCTAAATAGCAGAATATATCTCCTTTTCCTTATTTGTGTTCAGTACCGTACATTTTCACTTTCATGCCTTGTTTCCATTAATTCAACTGAGATGCTCAGTAATCTGGTATTCCTATTATCAGCATACTTTGAAAGAGACCAGATTTTCACCAGAAGTCCTGACATATATGTAAATCTTCTCCCAGTTAGGAAAAGAAAAAAATAAAAAGGAAAACCAAACCTACTTAGGTATCTATAGGTCAGCCATGCTTTCTGTAAAACAAGGTTTTGTGTAGTTGAGACAAACGAAAAAAAATTTTATTAATCCATTTAAAAGATAGTGGATTTTTTAATCAGCAACCTTTCAAATCAGATCTATGTCTTAATGCCATTCTTGAAAGTTTAAGACTGAGGAGGGCAATATATCTCTGTGCTTACTAAGGAGTAGCTGCAGACTTCAAAGATGATTTCTCTCCATCACTGAAATATCCACCTCTGCTTGCAGCATCATACCCTCTGTAGAAGGAGGGTAGGAAAAACAGTACTTAATACAGAATTTTCTGCTCCTATATTAGGTCAGAGTTCCTTCATTGTAGAAGGTACAGAATAAGAGTGGGGTTTGTGGGGCTATGGGAAGGCATTACAGATACGACCTTCACTTGTCCTGGGCTCAGCAGGATGTTGCTGATAGTGTCTGGTAGTTTTGGCATTGTTTGGTAGAGTGTGTATTTAGAAATAGAGTCCAGCATGGAAATAATTCCTCCACATGCTACATGTCCGCTAGCCTGTGCACACAGCGCCTGTCGTAAATTACTCAGCAAAGTGCCCACACCAATTGTGCTCTACCCACACAATGAGGAAGAAAGTTAAAGGCAAGTCATAGCTTTCTCTGTGCTGTCCCATAATCCAGAGGAGAGCTTGCCAACTAAGGATCTACTTTGCCTGTAGCTGTTTAAGGGCCTCGAGTATGGATGCTAAGGCACTTGTGGGAATCTTTGCATGCCAGAGTGTGTGGAGGGCCTGCAGTACTGAGATGTTGTGAAAGGATAGTGTTTTCAGACTTTAAAAAATAGCCAATATTTTCTCCAAATACCGAATTCCTTTGTGTTTTCAAATTTCAAATGTTGTAAAATACATCATTACTGTTAATATTTTTGTAATGGTTTCCAAAATAATTATGCATTTCATTAATTGAAAATTGAGGGGCTTTGTAAAACCAGTCCTGAATTTATTTATTTTTTTTTAATCTGCTTGCCTCTGTCTTTTTTCACAGCATATAGTGCTGACAGGGAATATTTGGCACCTGCATGGGGCATACCCCCCTGTGATTACAGCTCAGGTACACTTACCATCTAGAGAGGGAGTTATAAAAACACAGTGTTAGTACTCAAAATGTCTGCTTAGTAATATGTACTTCCAGGAAGGTAATTCCAGAAGAAAATTATGCCATCATCATACTATAGAAGGGTATATAAAAAGAAGGGTATATAAAAAGCAGGTTATCAGCAAAGAGTGTGTTCAATCTAGATGCTTGTACTGCAGGAAGATCTTTTAAAAATGAAAATATTTGAGATAGAGTTGTTTGGGGCTGGTTTTTTTTTTTTTTTGGGGGGGGGGGAGGGAGGCATATAACTTCTGATTTTCTTTTAAGTGATTAGAGCTTCCTTCATTACAGCCCTCCAACCTGAAGGGGCAGCCACTCTGGTTAGCTGACATCGTGAAAATTGAGCATCATCAAAACTATTAAAATCCCCCTTCAGTCAGCCAAGTGGATGTATGTTCCCATTTTCTCCACACCCAAAGTTTCCCTCTTTTTTTTCTGGGACATCAGCAACCAGTCTGTCAGCAGCACAATCCATCCACTTCTGCATATAAAACTATTCAAAATAATAATAAAACACACCTCAGTTGAGGTTTTTGTTGGGTTTGAGGTTTTTGTTGGGTTTGGGTTTTTTGTTTGGATTTTTTTGTTGTGTTTTTTTTTTTCCTAGCACAGTGTTTCTCTTTAGCAGCTCATTTGACACTGGATGCCTGACCTCTGCTACTATAATAACTGTTAATGGAAACTTCACCTCATGCAACGATAAGATGGATTTTTGGCAGCTGTGAGAGATTATGAAGAGTAGGAACAATCTTAGCTGGAATCAGAAGAAAAGAAAGTATCTGTACCTTGAGAAACACTCAGCTGGTTTTCATTACCCACCAAGCCTATATTTATTATAAGGACTAGCCAAGAGACAGAAGTGGATAGGTCTCTGCACTTGGAGTGAGGTTAGAATCAGCTTGATAAATCCTTCCTTTGCTTCTCTGTTGTATGAGTACAAGTGACTCAGAAGAACTGTTCAAAACTACTGGGGGTCTGGCTCATGGACCATCTTGTGAGATTATTCCTCATCATGTTGTCCTTTCAAGGTTGCCACTCACCTCTAGCTGCCTTTCCCTTCTGAAATGACGAGCAAAGGCAAAAAGGGGGGTGGGGGGAATTACTTGCTTTTTACAGCATTAGATACAAATAATACATTTTTACATTAGATATAAAGCAATAATTTTATTTATAATTTATTTATAATTATTAATAACTGGAAGCCTTTTTTCTTAAGCAAATGGTTGGAAATATCTCAGGCTGCAGAGAAGAGGAATTAAACCTCAGACTTTGAAAACTCAGTCATTAAAAGTGAAAAACACAATCTCCATTGCAGACAACCTCCAGCAAAACAAAAAAAAAATTAAAAAAAAAAAAAAGAGGGGGAAAATGACAATGAAAATCAGAAAACAAGATATCTTTTGCTTTCTATTCAAGCCTGGAAAAAGCCACACAGATCAAGCGGAGTTGTCACTAAAGATTAGAAGACAACAGCTACCCAACCACAAAACATTTGGAAGTGTCACTAAAGGCACTATAAAGGAGCCAAGAGACTCAAGTAAACAGAATGCTGTGGCAGAAAACTTTGATTTAGTGATAGCTGAGTAAACATGAGAATATACAGCTGTAAACAAGCACAGAATTTGGCCATAGGTCCTTTACATCTGACGTGAAAATTAAGTTACACAAGGCAGATGAGAGTGCCCTTCAGTCCTTTTTTATTCTTTTTTCTTCTTTTTTTTTTTCTACCCTGAATTTAACTCCTAAATTGAAAGGGTTGGATGCAGGTGTTGTCTTTTCAGCCCTTCAGAAAAGGATGGGAGTGTTTTAGAGACTTCCCTGTAGTTGTTTGGTCTGTTGCAGCTGCTCCTGGAGAGGCTTGCTCCCTTGAGACAGTGGGAAAGACTGTAGTAGCCTTTTCTGCACTCCTCTCTGATAATCTGTAAAGAAAGCATGGCACGCAACGCGCCTGCCACCAGCACAGACCTCTATCTTTTTGACTGCTGCTGCTGAGGTTTTGGAAGTGTCTGCTTTAGTATGGTGGTATTCAAATTGTTTAGAAACCAATACTGCTGTCATTGCTGGAGGTGCCAAAATACAAGCCAGAAATTTGGTGGTGATTGAAAACCAGCATGGTCTTACAGCGCCAAAGGATGGTGGGTTATTTTATGGAAACTCACCCAGAGGAAACGATGCAGAACGTGTAAGCAGGATGTATGGTACTGGCAGGCTGAGGCAGAATTTTCTCTTCTCTCATTGCAGTTTGGTTCCTCTCTCCTCTCTTGGCATATTTATGTACAGGGAGTATTAACTCTGAGCTGAATTAATTCCACCTGTCTTCTACATCCTTACTGCCATGACCAGCTTCCAAAGTTGAGAAATCTAGCCTCGTGTTCATGAACAAGAAACCTGAAAACTTTATTTGATTAATAGATCCATGCTAAAAACATTGCACATCACCTAACCTGATTTAATAGACTATTTTAGTTATGTTTCACAAAGGTTTTTCCTTAAAAAGATATTTGAGTGAAGGAAAAGGTAACTCCAAATATCAGTTTTCCAATCAGTGTGATGGTTTTTCTTTCCAATTTCTTTGACATTTTCTCAAGAAGTGGTTACTGTAAGCCATAAACAATTTAGACACAGATTTACAAAAGCACCCAGTTTCTGTTAAGATGTCTTACTCCCTCAGATCTGTCTTTGAGGATCTGGACCCTTGACTCCTGAGGTTTTCTGGTGACAACATTGTCAGACTTTTCAGGCAGAGATATATGGAGGAAGTTACGTCTACTGGAACTGGAGCTACTTCAGAGAGGTAGCTGTACAAGGGATGACTGCTGGCACTGTATTTAAAATCTCTAAAAAGAAGGAAATTCTTCACAGACCTCAAAGATACATATTGAGGTTTTTTTTTTAAATGGGACTCCATTTTGCTCTTTTGCACCCTTCTCAATTGCAGCTGGAATTTGAAGGGAGTACTTTTGTTTTCCGGTCTATGAAAGCAGTTGGTGTATTTTTAGAATACAAGATTAAGAAAAATACTGGGTTTTTTAAAGAAGTATGTCCTGCTGGATCAGCTGTGAAGTAACTGCAATGGGATTGAAATAATTTATGGAATAGTCATTATCCCGTTGATAAAAGGAGCCTTACGTTTTATGTCAAAGTATCTCTCTGTTCTATAAATTCTACTGGAAAACTTTGTTGAGCAGATATTTGTACATTTCAGTTTATATAATGGTGTAGTGTAAGAAAAAATTATCACCCAGGAAAGGCAGCTCTTACTAATTCCTTGAACACGAGGCTGTAAATGGGTTTAAGAGCTATGTTTACTTCATAAGAGTGAATCCTATCCTACAAGTAGAAAGCCATTGTAGTTTGTGGTGCTTTTTATGTAATTTTTAACCACCTAAACCGTGGTATTTTGTTTAAGGTATTTATCAAAGCCCCTTGTAGAGGCTTATTATCTTCAGAAAACATTTTATAAAGGGATGAACTTCCATCCATGAAAAAGTCTACACCTAGAAGCAGTCACAAAGCTAAACCCATCCTTAAATGCAGAGGTAGGGGGACTCATTGGTAAGCTTTCTCACGTGTGCAAGAATAAATCGCACAAAATAAAACTGAAATAAAACCTTATTTATTTGCTTGATGAGATCTTTCTCTCTGGATAAATCTTTATGAACCTTTTATGTGTCTTTGGTCTGATTTGAATTTTCAGGGTCAGACATAATGAATGCCACAGAGTGGCTGCTAGTGAAGAAAATTTCTCGGAGTAGGTCTGTGTTATGGTATGGCAATCCATGTGTCGATGAACAGAATCTAGGAACAACACCAAACACATTTGTACCACAATTATTTCAGTATATATTGGTTTTTACCCTTTCTTCCTTTCTTTCTTTCTTTCTTTCTTTCTTTCTTTCTTTCTTTCTTTCTTTCTTTCTTTCTTTCTTTCTTTCTTTCTTTCTTTCTTTCTTTCTTTCTTTCTTTCTTTCTTTCTTTCTTTCTTTCTTTCTTTCTTTCTTTCTTTCTTTCTTTCTTTCTTTCTTTCTTTCTTTCTTTCTTTCTTTCTTTCTTTCTTTCTTTCTTTCTTTCTTTCTTTCTTTCTTTCTTTCTTTCTTTCTTTCTTTCTTTCTTTCTTTCTTTCTTTCTTTCTTTCTTTCTTTCTTTCTTTCTTTCTTTCTTTCTTTCTTTCTTTCTTTCTTTCTTTCTTTCTTTCTTTCTTTCTTTCTTTCTTTCTTTCTTTCTTTCTTTCTTTCTTTCTTTCTTTCTTTCTTTCTTTCTTTCTTTCTTTCTTTCTTTCTTTCTTTCTTTCTTTCTTTCTTTCTTTCTTTCTTTCTTTCTTTCTTTCTTTCTTTCTTTCTTTCTTTCTTTCTTTCTTTCTTTCTTTCTTTCTTTCTTTCTTTCTTTCTTTCTTTCTTTCTTTCTTTCTTTCTTTCTTTCTTTCTTTCTTTCTTTCTTTCTTTCTTTCTTTCTTTCTTTCTTTCTTTCTTTCTTTCTTTCTTTCTTTCTTTCTTTCTTTCTTTCTTTCTTTCTTTCTTTCTTTCTTTCTTTCTTTCTTTCTTT
>VXBZ01002400.1:274110-366172 GCA_013399135.1 Heliornis fulica
CTTCCTTCCTTCCTTCCTTCCTTCCCTCCTTCCTTCCTGTTTTTGTCCCAGTTAAGATCTGGGGAAACCTAGAGACACTATATTTAAAAAAAACCAACAGGATCCTTTCTAAGGGACAGAAGCACTTGGATTATACAAATGAGACATTCCACTAAATTAAAGCAGGAGACGTTTAAAGTCAAACTTTCCATTTAGCAAGAGCAGCACAGTTGTAGACATGATAAAAAATTCCATTAAGAAGCTTTGCAAATGGCTGTAAACAGTTTTTGCAAAGTGAAGGGAAACGGGTGTCATTTTGCCAGGGACAATCCTGTAAAAGAGAGAATTTCTACAGTACTGTATAAATTTTCCTGCTCTTGTCTTCCCCTTTCCTGTTTTACTGCAGTTGGGCAATTGAGCTTGCAAGAAGAGCATCGTTTTTCTTGAGCTTGAAGCTTTTATTTCGCTGCAGCTGAAGCTTATCAGTGGAAGGAAAAGATGCTGGAAAAGGTGGGAAGTCATGAAAGTCAGGGTAAATGAGCTCTCATTAATTCCTTTGGTGTATGAGGAACATTAGGATGCTTGGACACATCATCGCTGGGACCACTAGTGAAGTAACAGCCCTATGCGTTGCTCCATAGAGGTTCTGCCTGACACATGGCACCCAGCCCACTTTCCTTCATTTCCTCATCTTTCATTCATTAGTGACAAGCCCAGCAGAGACCAAGGCACAGTGCATATTCCCAGACCTATGTCAGGATAAGACCACCCCCAACCCTTCATCCTTTCATGGCTTTCTTCACAGTGGTCCAGATCCCTGGGGAGCATACCTGGTTGGAAGAGAGCTGCAGTGTGTTTGCACAAAGTCCCTGTCCCAAGTAATCATTGATCTAAGACAGCAGGACACATGGGACAGCTGAACACTGTGCTTTTACACCCAGAACCTTACCCTACCTCAGGGATTTGGGACATGAGACGGTGGGTGCACTGCTTTATAAGATAGACTACTGTCATCTTGCTGTCCTCTGATTTATCCTCAGTCAACATTATCATTTCTATTTCTTTTTTTGTTGGCACAGCTCTTACACTACTGTGAGCACCTATCTCCTCTGCCTCAGCAAGTTACCTGCTGTACCAGTGTAACGTGGAGAGAATCACACTGTCTGTACTTACTGATGCATGCTAGCATAAAGGTAAGGTCAGGACACACTGCAGATCTCGCTTGCTCGGTGGTGTTATACACGAGTATGTGCTACCAATAAGAAACTGCTGTGTTACAGCACTGGAGGAGCAGTGACAGCAGCTGTGCCATTACTTGTGGAAACGTGCTTGTGCCCACTGTTATTACTGCCTGTAGGAATGGGGGAATTTATAAGAGTGTCTGGATCATTGTCCTTATATATCTAATCTCTAGTAAATATTTGTAGCTGCAGTTTATAGTTTACATTCTTTGAGCATACAGCATGCTGCTTATTGTAAATACTAGATATGAGGAGAACTTTGTAAAAGTTAGAATATCACTTCGGTTTTAAGTGTTCTCAGCTAGAAACAATCTTACCTTATGTATGATTTCCAAGATTTCAAATGAATTCTTCGTACTCAAGTTTTTAATCCGTGCATCTGATGTAACGTAACCCCTGATGGGGGGTAATCTGATGTAATGTAAATTTAATGCTTAATAGCACAAATCACCATTCACGTTGTAAAAGAGTTTGGTTCCAAACCAGCTGTTTAACAGCACAACAAACTTTAGCTGAATTCAGAAAGTGGCAAGTTTTTTTGCCTACCAGTCATGGTAGGGCAGCAGGGAACTCATGCTTGAAAAACTGGTTATCAGTCAGTACTGATTTCCTTACACTGGGTATCGTAAGGATAAAGCCCCTACGACTTTTAGCCCAAGAATGTGTCTGTATTTATACAGTAGAATAAGGTGTATATAGATGGAAAGAAACCAAAGTTAGATTAGATTACTAGTTTAGTAGTCTTCCCAAATGAAAATACAGAATTGGAAGAACAGTTAAGAGAGACCACAGTAATGAATGCAAGAAAAAATAGGGCATGAGCTAACGATGCAGAGTCAGCCTAGTACAGATAATAAATACCTATTTTGGGAAAGAGATTTCCGATAACAAATGTCTTTTGTAATATCTGCCAAAACATCCATCTGGTAAGGTTGTCTAAAGGCAAAGTAGTAATTGAGTTAGATCTTGAGTATAATTTGAATGTGCTAAATAAAAACATGATATATCTTATGAGACTTGAAATGCTTTCACCGTTCAAGCGACAGAGAGTGTGTCTGGAAAATGAGAGGATCCACGAGGAGCACATCTTCAGTTGGTGTGGCACCCTGATGCTTCAGCAGATCTGCCTTCATTCATTCTAGCTGAAAATCTGACCCCTGGCACTTCCAAACTTCCTTACAGAGAGTTATCTGAGTAGAAAACACAGTTATGGACTGTGAAGTGTTTGAAGAGACCGAGGGAAAAAAATTGTGTTGCTAATAAATCACAAAAATACAAGGAAAAAACCCCCAAAAATGCAAAATACAAGGCTAAAGCAACACTGTTGTGGCAGTGCTGCGCATCAAGGATGATTCCCCCAGCCTCAGTGGAGTTACCTCAGGGTAAAAGAAGAAAGAGATACTGATACATTATGGATTTGAATTTTATTAAGCTCTGTAAACATCACCAGTCCACTGGGCCATGGTGTACTGATCGCTTTTGGTTTCTGCTTTCTTTCTTCTTCAATAGAATGAGAAATTCCTTCACCAAGTGGACTAATTGCTTTGTGGAAGACAGAGATCCGTTGGTTGTTTCCATCACATCACGGCCTGTCAAGAGGATTTCTGAGGATCAAAAACTTGTAAGCAGCTTTCAAAAATAAAAAAGAGATTTAGAGCAGGGGCATCCAAGTAAAAATTTGAAGTAATATCTTTGAACAGTTGTTAAATATCAGAACACAGGTGAGATTAAAAAAAAATAATCTTCCATTTAAAAAAAAAACCAACATAAAACACCGAGTGGTCTAATACCTATAACATTGCATTTTGTAAGAATTCAGTTTTGATAATATAATGCCAACATAAGGCATGTTGAGTAGTGGGAATGATCATCTGATATTTCAAATACACATTTATTTTAACAAAAGGATTTGTACAGTATTGTTTCTAGCAATAAGACTCCACTTCATGTGTTGTATTTCAGGGAACTGCTGGAGAGAGCACTAGAGAGAGGGCTGCATGTGTGTGACTGAATACTGAATTTTTTTTAAAAGGCTAGTATGGGTTTAACTGAAAAATAAAGCCCTGCTTTGTCTACTTTTGGGAGATAATAGTGCAATTACCTGAGCCTTGCAGCTTGCAGACACTTCCCATGCAAATCTGAAGAACTTTTATAGTGCTTAATGAAGATTTTGTACTCTGATCAATTATCTTCAGGAAATACCCGTGTGGTAATTGGCAGCCTAAAAGGCAGTTAATTAGGAAGTTCTTTGTGGGACAGCAAGCATCCCTTGGTGGGCAAAGCTAAGACAGTGGCACATTTTCTTCAAAGAACACCATTACAAATTTGATCTCACCTTAAACCATTTTTAACATGAAGAAAAAATGTAAATACACATATTAAAAAGAATAGATTACCTATAATGACAGTTCTAGGAGCTGTGCATGGTAGAGAAATTTTAGGAAAAAGACCAAAACAAGGGAGCAGTGGATTTCCATTAGATTTTAATTCCGTTATAGCATATTGACTGCTGGAGCTTCGGCCATGCAATTCTTCACCGAAGGAAGTGTTTTACAGGGAAGTTTGGTTTGTCTCAGTATTAAAAGCCACCATTTAAAACCTCCAGTAGTCTGTCTTTGACCATTTCAGAGCTTTGGATGATTGTGACATGGGTTGAAAACTATGAAATGAAACAAAATAAAAAAATAGTTCTGAAAGGCAGCCTATTCATCCTAAACAAGTTAGGTTAAAGAACAAATAGGATTTAGTGTTAAAAGCGTGATGTGGGTTAAATTTTCAGATTTTGCCAGGAGTAAGCATTTGTACAAGTCTTTTTCTTTTTTTTTTTTCCTCTTTTATAATGAAGTATCAAACTGGCAGCATTCCAGGCCACTGGCCATAACACATGAAGTTGTTTGTGCTGCTAAAGCACTTCTAATTTGTAGAAAAGAGGACCAATAAAGCTTCCACCTAAAAATCTCAAAATATGATTAAAATAACATTTTTTTTTCATTTTGGATGATGAAAAGATGCCGAATTTCTGGAAGACCACCAGGAAATATTTAATTATTTTATTTCTAAGAAGTAAAATCAAAATTGAGGGGAGGGGGGCAGGAGGAGGCATATTTACTTAGAGTAAAACAGACATAACTCTGATCTTTAAAGTAAATAGGTAAAGAATCAGCTAAAGAGTCTGTATAGCTACTGCTTGTTATGTGAAATTCCTAACTTGGTTATGTTAATGTGATGACATCAAACAAATAAAAATTTAATTACTAAACCATAATCCTGTAAAGGCGTATGCCTCTCTGAAGCAATCAGAAAGCCACATGTGAGTCGCTAGCTGACTGTGAGGGACACTACTACTGGAGTAAATAAGAAACATTTTGGCTGGTATGTGAAATCCAGTTCTGACACTTTCTGGGGAACTCTAACACAGAGTTTGTTACGCAGGAAGGCTTTATGCTTTTACAAGAAGCTTGGCTCTTGCAGGATGGCAGAGTACCCCATTTCTTTCTTTCCCAGACAGATGACAGAGTTATTAGCTGAAGAGAAAGCAGAGGTGGCTGGGGAGGGATTCATAAGCCCACTTCACCTATTGACCAGCCAAAGCAACTGCCTGGGAACCCTCAGCACGTTAATTAAAAGCTGTGACAAAGACTTTGGAGCTCTGTAAGGCGCTGTGCAGGTGTCATTGCCAGAGGGAGCTCTCGGTGCAGGACCAGTCAGAGCAGGGGCCTGAGAGTGTGCTCCACAGAGAGCACGCCAGGGCAGAGAGCTGTATCGCTCCATCCAGTTGGTGGGATGCTGCACAATTAGGTGTACACCCCTGTGGTTTCTTCTTTCATACCTGGACTACCTAAAGGTCTTTCAGTTCACTTATAGAGACCCTGAATCCTTCCCCTTAAGCTTCAGATACCTACAACTCCATCAAAAGTTACTATTCTGTTAAATGTGGCATGAAGTGATAGAATGAGTGGTAATCTTAAATGAAAGAGGGTAAATTTAGAATATCAGGAAGAAATTCTTTACTGTGAGGATGGTGAGGCACCAGAGAAGCTGTGGTTGTCCCCTCCCGGGCAATGTTCAGGCCTTTGGGCAACCTGGTCTAGTAGAGGGTGTCCCTGCCCATGGGAGGTGGTGAAGCTAGACATTTTTGATGTCTCTTCCAACCCAAAGCAGGCTGTCATTCTGTGATTTAATTTTCAAAGAGTGGAGTCCCTGTTGGTCCCCTTTTTCTATTTGTGCATAGGAGGGTGCACATCTGTATGTGAGAGGGTTCAACAGAGCACAGTCTGCAGCCTGCTCTGGGATGGGAAGGTTATTTTCCTGTTCTTGTCTGAAACCCATTCTGAGTTTAGTATCCAGTTGGTTTTAGATAGGATGTAAAAATAGGTTTTGAGTTGATGCCAGGTTTTCCCATCCCAGCTGTAGGAAAGCACTCCTTTTCTCAGTGCTTTACCACAACAGAGTAAATCATCAACAGGAGTACCCAGAGATTCCCCTCTGTTTCCTTCACCCTCACTCTCTTGCCTTTCTGTCCTGAGCCTCCAGTCACTATTGAACTGCAAGCTGAGACACCCACCTTCCCAGTCCATGACACAACACACATGTTTTGGGGAAAAAAAATTGAATGTTTCCTGTTTTCATCTTTTATTTACTACTTCTTCCCCACCTCTTACTGAAAAGTGAGATGTGGTAAAATGATAACATTCCCTTTAAGCATAGAAGATTCCTTCTCAAAATTCAAAATAGATAAAATGCCTTAGAATTCAAGACAAACAAAAAGAGAAATACAAACCAGAAAAAGCCTTTGGCATTCATTTGGCAGTTTAGGTCTCAGAAAAAAAAACCCTGCTTTTCCAAGTAGCTAAATTTGGTGGATAGGTAAAGCAGAGAGCTTCAAGTTAGTGTCCCCTGATCTTTTCTCTTCCTCCTTCCCGAAGTGTGAGCTCAGCAGTTATCAAGTCTGACTTGGACTGATCTATCGAAATGCCCAATTAGCTAGAGACAATTAGTATAAATTAACTCTAGTTCAATTTGTAATTAATGAAGAGAACAATCTGTGGATACAGCAGGGATAAAGTTAGAAGATGACAGGAGGGGAAACTAGAAGTACTGTGGAAACAATGAGCCAAGTGGGAACACGGATGGGGTCGGGTGCTGAAGACTCTTACACACAACAGCACAGCAATCAGGGCTCGTTTTGGAATGGCTTGGCTTCTTATGGAAGTGTTAACCTGTGACATTTTATGTGCAATTCCAATATTTATAGGCATTTACGTGGATAAATAACCCCAGTCACACATACCTACGTATTTAACATACTTGGGCATAACTCTGCAGCATGGGTTATTGACATGATAATTACAAGGAGACTTTTCATTCCAGAATTTCCCTTCATAACCAACCTGACCCCACCAAGGAGAGTGAGCTGTCAACCCATAAAATAAAGGTTAGTGCCATTTTTTCCCCACAAATTGCACATTGTTCAGAGAACAAGCCTTTTCCCTTTCCGTGTCCCAGTTGGTGTATGGTGCTGCCTTGCCCCATCCTCTCCACGGCTCTCCTGCCTCTTTCTGTGTGCCTCCAGCAGCCTTTGCAGCTCTCTAAGCTGAACTGATTTATTGGTGTCAGCAGTGAAGGGAAGAGCATGTGGGAGATGGGGTGGTGGGATGGAGAAGAAGGTCCTGTGCAGAGGGCTCAAAGGGAGGGAATCAGCCGTAGCTCTTGCCTGCTGTCTGGAGACAGATGCTTTGTGCATTAACTTGTATGTTATCGGAGGGTTATCTGCATGCTGTTCTTTTCAAGGGGTGCTCGTTTATCTGAGAGGGGTGGATGATATATGGAAACTAGGGTAATTCATCTTTTATCAGTTACAACCCATCCAGATACTTACTGCAGAAGATCAGACTAGAAGATAATCATAGTTTAGGTCTTTCCAATGTTAAAATCTATTATGTGTTGTGTTCAGTGCCTTTTTAGCTAGGAGATGATAATTTATAACAGTTAGAAAGTATCTTATGTTTTGCCATTGGCTGCCTGTGACCTTTAGCATATGTCAAACATATGGTGAGTTTCTGAATGCTCAAAGTGTAGCAGCAAGGTGTTATATTCCTATTGTTTAGTTGTTTCTAACTCCCAGTTTTGGCATGAAACCACTGTGGATGGGTCATTTTCTATTCATATAACTTATTAAGAATAAATATATCTTTTCTTGTTGATTTGTTGATGTATTCACTTTGTTTCTGCAGCAGCAGCAGATCTGGTAACAATGTAAGACAGTTGAAAGCAGGAAACATTACTTCCTACTCAAAGAAAGGACAAATCCCTCACATTTCTAAGCAATCTGATATAACAAGGCTTGTAAAATACTTACTTTACACATGTAATCTTTGCGAGGTAAAAACTTATAGTAGTTCTATTTTTCTCTTTCACTCGGAGTACTGACCTAGGCCATCATTTTTAAATGTTCCTATTAACACTGGGTGACATCCTTTGGGTGACCGTACGTCATACCTGATTGTGAGACTGTACCGCAACACTTTATATGGAATATTCAACTCTGAGAGGGGCTCTGGGAGACCCATGGCAGGAACTCGGCAGTGAGGCACTGAGAGTTAAAAGATGAATTAAAAAATAAGAAAATGTAAAAAAACCAGGGGGATCAAACAAGCAGTGACCCAAACCAGGTCTTTTTTATTTATATATGACTTATCCATTGATTCACCTAACCTAACTATTCCTCATGATTATTCTCTCTTATGTTCTGTGGCTGTTGATGACCTGCTAATTTATTCCTTCTGCTTTTTATGAATTTCATCTGCTGCCAGAAATTGCCCTCAAATAAGGGTAGTCAAATGAGAGCATTTTCACATCACTCTGAAGCACCCTGCATGTGTTCTGCTTTAAGAAAGAAAGAAAAAAAAGCTTTATTTTATGAGGGTTTTTTTAAAAACCCACAGAGCTGCGAAGCTTACCATAATTTACAGAAAGCTTTATGATTGGGAGTCAGCAGGAGGGGAAAGAAGGAAAAAAATAAGCCAGGGGAAGGTGAGGAGGTCTTGGAGTAAAATACATAAAATGAGGCTACGTCAGTTCTTCTCTAATAATGGGAGAAGGAGACACAGAAGTGCTAACAACATATTTCTCAGATTTTGCCAAAGTAAAATTAGAAACAATCCTGGCAGTGGGTGACCAGAGAAATTGTCGATTCCCTTCAGTTTTAATATTCTTGCCTATAAATTGAATTAACACTTTTATTTTCATTAAGGCATTAAAGTCACAAATAGTGTCACATGTCTTCTGATAAAATACTGAATAGAAAAGATTAAAGGTATGTTAATTAGATCAGGAAACATGTCCAGTGCAGAGAGGTTTTTCTAGTAAGACAAATAAGTGTGAATACATGGTGATGTTACTATTGGCCTTTAGTTTGAGATGTTTGCCTGGGGACTCGTACTGGTTGTGCTCCGTTGGTACCAGTAAGATACCAGACTGGAATGCTGTTTCAATTATAATTCTAATTTTACTGTGAGAGAATGTATCCTGTCAGCTGTTCTTCCAGATGAAAGCAGCAGTTACATTAAAAGGAGTGGAAATCCCAATAATTAGGGTTAACACAGAATTACGGAGAGTGTTGTTGTATTCTAAGGAAAATTTTAGGGACCTTTGAAAAAATGTGTTTGCAGTCATTTTTGTCACACTGCACTTAGAAATTCAAGTTATCTTGATTGTTGTGGGACATAAGTGGATTGTCTGAGAGGGAAGGAAAAAGATAGGAATATTTTTTTCCTAGGCAGTAAAGCTTCATATTAGTTTTGAGCACCTCATGACTAGAAGCAAGAGCTGAAAACTTCAGCAACTTTGTACTTTGCATTCAACCCCTGGGCAGCTAAAAATGCAATTATCTGAGTGTCAATGGAGTCAAACAGGGATCTATAGCAACTCCAACAGCTAGTGCTCTGCTAGAGAAGGTAGAGGTCGAACATGTGGGACATGAGTTTGCATGTTATAGCCAAATGTGCCCCTAGAAAAGGAGAATTCCTACCACCCTTCCTGGTGGCTAACAGTTTTTGATGTAGTTGAAGCCTGTTGTTCTGGAGGCACGAGAGGGGGATTTTCAGTGACTCCAGTGGAATCATTCCAGATGTGGTGGAAATGAGATCACGTTCTGGGCCTACTTTTATAGCTCTGGTGAGATACAAGATTGCAAAACTTAAACAGGAGACTGTGCCAGCTTGAGAATGCTGCTTTGCTTTTTCTTTCTGTTGGTTTTTTTTTTGTTGGTTTTGTTTTGTGGTTTTTTTTTTCTTTTGTGCAATGAGTTGTCTGCTTGGGATTTGTTAATGCCAGGCCATAGGCCTTCATCATTTGCAGAGAAATCTGTGCTTCCCTAGCAACTCCAGTGATGTCCTCTCACACCACCACCCCCACACCCCCAGCTCATGCTGGGAGGTGCCTTTCCAGCTGTACAGTGGGTGACCCAGCTTGATCAGAAGTGAAATGGGATAATTTTTTGGCTAGGCACTCAGCAATCAGTCCCCACATGCAAGGGACAAGAAGATGGAGCAAAAGGAAAAGTCCTGGCTTTTATTGGAGGAGCTAAGAATAGCTTGATGGACTCAGCACTGGCTCACCAGCTGTCTATGAACAGCTACGGCCATCCTCTTTCACAACACAGTACTACTGTGCTCTATGTTGCCTGTGGAGGTCTATATGTAGGTTTCTTTTTATGATTGGCGGAACATACTTCATTCATTTAGCACATTTTTAGGCTAAAATGACATTTTAAAGGTATGTAATAAAACTGATGTGGGCTGGAGCTTTAGTTTATGGGGAGAAGAAATTGCTCCGTGGGACTGAAAAAGGTGAAAACCTAGGGGGTTTAAGCTCTGAAGCCACAAGCAAGGACGTTATTATTCATCAG
Organism: Heliornis fulica; assembly: GCA_013399135.1. Taxonomy (NCBI): domain Eukaryota; kingdom Metazoa; phylum Chordata; class Aves; order Gruiformes; family Heliornithidae; genus Heliornis; species Heliornis fulica. The sequence continues at coordinate 284,239 of VXBZ01002400.1, forward strand.
AGGTCATTTTTTTCAACCTAGAAAGCACTAGTTTTCTTTATGAACTGAAAACTACAGTCCATGTATATTTTATTATAGCCTAAAAAATGCTTTTAAGAAAAGCGCAGCACCTCTACTTATCCGCTGCGAGAGCTTTTTTTGTTGCTGATTCTGTCCTATAACTGTGTTGGAGAGGTAGGGAATGAAAGCTACTCATGGGGTAAGTTACCCATGGCATAAAGACAGACCTGGACTCAGTGGTATGTGGCCACCAATAGCAGCACTCATGGACAGTTCCAGGAATAATAGTGGCAGCCATTTAAATAAGTGTGAGTGGAAAATTGTCCGTTTTTTACAATTTCTGTCCCTCAGATGTCTGCGTTTAATAATCGCATTCTAGTGTTCTCATTACTTCTCATGAAAATAGTACAACGTTCTGGTCTGTTGAGAATGCAGGAGGGGCAATTAGATGAAGACATCTCAACATTTTGCTGGGACAAACTGCCTTTTGACAGAAAATGCAGGAAATCCTCACTTCTGACAAACCCAAGAAAAATGTGAGATTTCAACAGTTTCTCTAATATACATATATATATATATACACACATACATATAATTTTTTTTTCCTCCAACCTTGCTGTAATTGACACCAAATGTTCCTGGCAGCGACAGCCTTCCAATTGGTTACTACATATCTACCATGCAGATTGAAAGCTACGCTTCTCTCAAACTGTGTTGTCGTATGAGTGAAACAGTTTGGAAAACAGCTTTATTTTTATTCTTAGAGGCTGCTGATGCATGTCATTTCAACTTGTAACCACTTTGTGAAGGAAAGATAGAACTGCAAAACAAAACAGTTCCAAAACATTTTTTTTAATGACTGAAGAAAAATACTATTTTTAACAAAGGTTGCATTGATAGAGCTCTTAACAATTCTGATTGCAAGAAAGAGTAAACCACAATTGAAAACATTATATATATGTAATCCCACCTTAAAATCCCACATTTGCGTCTGGTAATTAAAGTCTTGACCTCTGCAATGAAACTGCAGGGAATGTTCCTTGGAGGAAATTTAAGGACCTTGACATTTGTCTAGTGTGTAACCACATAATCTCCCAGAAGTACTGAACAGGCATGCCAATGTCTGTCTGCATATATCATAGCAAGGCCTTTCAATGCAGCTAGGCTAGGCTAGGCCTTGAAAAGAAAGAAATGAATTACTTAAAGGTGAACAGTTTCAGTTATGTCTTTTTTCTGTGTCTTGTTTGTTATAATTAATTGTAATGTTGAAGTAAGATTTAAATGTTTGGGGGTTCCTTGGGGCTTTTTCTGGGTTTTGATTTTTTTTTTAAATAGTATTTCTCAAGCCTGAATAACATCTTAGCAAACAATTCTCTCCCACTGAGAGAGGAGTCAGTGTCTTATCTACTGGGTAAATCAGCAGAAGTAGGTGTGCCATCTTGTCTCCACTTAGGGATGGCTAGCTTTGGATTTTTTGGGGTTTTTTTTGTTTCTCTTTGTGTGACAAAGATTTGAAGCAATATTGATAAACCAAAGGGAACAAAAAAGAAATTAAGTCTCTTGTGCTATTGATTGCTGTAAACATTGATGGAATTAAAGATACCTGATATGCCTATGAGAGTCCTGTGCCAGCTTCTTAGATGAACCTCACCTGTTCTGTACCTTCATTTCAGATAGGTCCTCCATAGCTATATCTGGCCTGTGGGACTCTGGGTATTTATGGCTACAGATGGGGAAAAAAGCAATATCAGCTTTCTTCCTCTTCTCACACATTGTTTCCACATAAAGTGTGACAGAATCACAGAATGTTAGGAGTTGGAAGGGACCTCGAAAGATCATCCAGTCCAACCCCCCTGCCTGAGCAGGATCACCTAGATTAGATCACACAGGAACGCATCCAGATTGGTTTTGAATGTGTCCAGAGAAAGAGACTCCACAACCTCTCTGAGCAGTCCAGAAGGGTATTGCATAGGCTTGGAGTGTATTGGAAATGTGTGAGATCAGGACCTTAATACCCTTTATGTACAGATGAGAAAGATGAGGCATAGCCTTCACTCTGCGTTTTCCTTAAGGGCTACAAGTTTATACTTCCTGATAGATTCTTGCTTGTTGTCATCTGAAAATAGTTTGCAACATCAGAGGTTCTAAGCAGCACGGTACTTTCACGGTGTACTAACATACTGTGATCAACAGAAAACAGCTGGGAGACATTTGAAATAATAAGGACTTCCCACTATCTGGATTTTCCTTAATTTGCATAGCAGAATTCATTGCTGGAAAAGAGGCCCCTATGCTAATTGCCAAGACTGCCCATCCCAGGTTTAGGAAATATGTTGGAGAATATGCCCAACAGATGGATCATGAGGCGCACATGACAAATCCAGTCTGATCTGAAGGGTCAGCTGAACCAAGACAGTGTCCTGACACTCCTCCAGCCTACCTGTTGCACGGCTCATTAGACAAAAGCATCTGGTCTTTAAATACTCAGTGAAATTCTCTTTTCTCTAAACATGCTATGAGATAACTCTCTTGATTTTAATTCTCCCCACTTGTGTGATAGAAACAGATACCTGACACGTTGCAGGAATTTTTGGGTTACCTGATTACTGGATAGTCTGTTGGTCAGTTTTTTGCTTGACTGAATCCATGATCTAATGCAATACATCCCAGATTTTATTTAGGTCCTGTGATAATATAAAAAGTTGTTTTCCGCAAGGTACCGCATAGCCCCTATGGTAATTGTAGATAATGTGACCTAGTTATTGGATATTAATTTCATTACTGAACTAAGCTGGCTTTGGTTTTTAGTCTAATTCCTAGTTAAACTAATTAGGAATAATTTCTCTTGTCACTGTCTACCTGGTGATGAGCAAAACTATATTAAAAGTACTAAAAGAATTCTTCAGCATAGACTTTGAAGGCATCATATTTCTTGATCTCCTCTTGATCTCATGTCCCACTAGCAAAGCATTCAGGCATAGCCCAGCCTTCTTCTATAGTGTGGCGTGCTCCTGCCCATTTATATGGCTGTTACATGAAGTAAGCCTTCTGTCATGGAATTGAACTCTTGAGTGAAGTTAGGACAGAAAGAATGTACAGATTATTTGTATCTATTGAGATAGTTACTACTTTGTAGAATAAAATTTGTGAAAGCTTATGCAAGAACAATTTAAACATATCATTTTTGTAAAAACAATATCTTATTCAAATAACATGGTTCAAAATTATTTAATCCTAAACCTAGATGTACAATAAAATGAAAATAAAATTAATCTTTTCATATAAGACATTTTTTATCACTGAAGTAATTACAATTATCTTGTATCAAAAATGTTAGAATTAATACCTTCCTGTAACCCTTTTCAATTTCTGTGAGATTAATTAGTTTTAATTTTGACAATGTTCTGTGCAATATCAGAGGTACTTTGAGCATGAAATTCCCATTAAAACTGTGCCTTTCACATTTTTATGAAATCATTATAAATACTGATGGTTTTTTCAGAGGTCCAGTGGAGATTTTGATCTCGCAAATATGAGTTTTCGTGGGTTAGATAATCATTCTTCAGTTGGGATGTCTTGACCTTGTTTGAATTTCAAAATTATATTTATAAATGTGATCTTCACTTTTATAGACATGCTCTCTACCCTGATGCAGCAAAGCTCCTTACAGTAAAGCTATCATTGGGAGTTAACAGTGATGTGTCTGAAGTGCTAAGATACTACAGATACTGAGTTCAGTAGGTAGCTATCCCATAGTTACTGGTGATATTATTAATTCATAGAAGCATTTGTAAATTCATCACTCAAAAGACATTGTAGTTCCTTTTTTTCCTCTCCAACTAGTGCAGAGTCACCTTTATCAGATTTCCTCAAAGAAAGAGCAGACTGCCTGTTTATCACATTTCCCAGTGAGCCTCTCTGTGCTTTCATTCTTAACAGCTCACTTGAACATGATGAGCTACCCAAACGATTGAAACTTCCCCAAACCATCTCATCATCCTTTTCCCGTTTCTTTTGCCATGATAGCTATAAAAAAAAAGGAGAGAGAGAGAGAGAGGAGAGTGTAAATAGCAACAGTTTTATGGCTGTAATTACTACCTACCAGGCTGTTCATAATAATTTTGTTGCTTTTATTGCTCCCTTCTTGGACTTATTGAAGCCACCTTTTTCCCTGCTGTAAGTTCACTTTCTGGCAGATGACAGGAGCTTTCCTGGCATGTGTTCAGGAGGCCAGAGCTTTCAGTTTGTTTCTAATTTCTATGAAAAAAGTAAATATTTTTAGGTGTTTCTGGGAGTACAGATTTGTGATTAATTTCACAGAAGGTTTGGGGGGTTCCTTTTGGGCAGGGAGTATTGCTATTTCTGCTGAGTTCTGCTCTGGGGTATTTCAGTCGATGTCAAGGCATCAACCTGGGAGATTAAAATTAAGTATGTATTTAAGTGCTGTGTTGATAAGAAGCCTGAGTCAACTGCTAGAAGTACATTCCTCTGGCTTTGTTAGAAAAGTTAGTAAAACATACAAAAACACAACATTTTTAGGTTGAAAACTAGGTAAGTATGTTAACAAGCAAAACTTGGTTCTTTTCATTCTGATATAATACTGTTGGTAAGGGTTGGAAAGAGGGAGAAACAGTCAAATTTATAACCTGGACACTAATGCCTTTTAATACAATAGCTGAACCCTCCAAACTCCAGGCTGATTTTATTAAAGGAGTGCAGCAGGATGTAAAAATCAACACATTAAACTGTTCTAGTTTCTGGTGGAAAAAATTATATTCTGTGGATACGCAGCCAGAGATTTATTCTGGTTTGCATTATGCTATTTTAGTGAAAGCAAGAGCATATCATTAGATCCAGGTAATACTCTGTCAGTTTATCCATAGGCAGAGCTCTCCATTGTTAACTCCCAACCCGCAAAAAACTTAGTGAGACATTTTGGTGTTGGGCATCTCTTAGTAAGTGTGATCTCTCGTATCCCCCCCACAGCAGGGAGAGTCTCCTGAACAGACCACATGCAACTAGCAAAAGTGCCTTATCCTGATCACAGTCGCACAGATCAGAATAAAGAGAGCTCAAGATGCAGAGATGTTGCAGTATATTTGTTACTTTGATTGGTATATGATTTTAGTTAAGGTTTGGGGTTTTTTTTTAAGGGTGAAGGTGATCAAAGTCAACTCATCCACTAAGTGGTTCAAGTACAAATGAAGTGTTGGCATATCGCATCAGAGTTGATATTCCCAAACATAAAACAGCAGTAATCTTTCAAGGGCAACTCTTAGGGCCAGTTACTGCACACATTTCGATTGTCTGGAGAGAACATGGTGTTGGACAGAAACTACAAAATTACAGCACATGGTGGCTGATTCCTCCCTGGACGTGTTCAAGGCCATCATGGATGGGGCCTTGAGCAGCCTGGTCTAGTGAGAGGTGCCCCTGCCCATTGCAGGGGGGTTAGAACTTGATGAACTTTAAGGTCCCTTCCAGCCCTGACCATCCAATGATTCTAAGTAAACAGGAATTCTAGCAAGAGTAACATACAGAATCACAGAATGTAAGGGGTTGGAAGGGACCTCGAAAGATCATCTAGTCAAACCCCCCACATAGACATTCATGCTATGGAAGGAAACTTCCAACAGAGCTGGGAGGATGGTATTAACAGTGAACATTAGCCTGAGACTTGAAGAGTTAACCACTTCAAGTGGTTAACTTGATCATCTACTACTTGGAGTAGGATAGTTTTCAGAAAAAGAAACATCCTAAGCACTACATATTGAGAGAAGTTGATTATACAGACTGGATGGAAGAAACTGCAGGGAAAAGTCATAAGAGAAAGCTGGTAAGTCAGGAGAAAAAGTGTGTGGTTGCAGTTTCCTACAGTCAGCCAAGTCATTGCTGAGTGGCAGCTCTGGTACACAGAGCCTGTGGGATGTTTCCTCTCCTTGTAGCAGCAAGTCAGGCGTGATAGGGGACATCACTTATTTTCCATGGCAGAGAAAGCTGAGGATGGTTGATGTAGCTGCAAATAAGGAAGGGTGATCCAAAAGTGTTTTGGTTTTATTCTAAACAAATTTTTTCTGAAACTGGTGCCGTCATCTAAAAATATCCATTACAGCTCCCCTTGCTCATCGTGTGTTTATGACAGCCTGTTTAAGAAGCAGCATCCATTTGCACAATGGTTTCATGGCATCAGGGCCATTAAACATTTTCCAGACAGGTTTTGGGAGAGGGAGGGGAGGGAGGAAGGGCAGTGGTTTTCCTGGTTACTTGTCCTACAGTCTGAACTCAAAATGAATGTGTGCTTTCGTGCTTTTGACTTACCCATTTGTAAGGGTTGTAAGAGTTCAGTAAAAGAACTCAGGGTTGTATGATCCTGGAAGTGGTTCTGACTAATGGCACTGCTGAGGCCAAAATTCAGCCTTGAGAAGACTGAGAGGGGATCTCATCCATGTTTATAAATATCTGAGGTATGTGAGACAAAGGGAGATGGCCAATCTCTATTCAGTAGCCTGTGGGGACAGGACAAGGGGCAGTGGCATCAAGCTGGACCACAGGAGGTTCCGCACCAGTATGTGAAAGAACTTCTTTATGGTGAGGGTGACAGAGCGCTGGGACAGGCTGCCCAGGGGGGTTGTGGAGTCTCCTTCTCTGGAGATATTCAAGAACCATCTGGACGCCGCCCTGTGTGACCTGCTCTAGGGAACCTGCTTTGGCAGGGGGAGGGGGAGCTCGATGATCTCTCAAAATCCCTTTCAACCTCTACGATTCTGTGATTCTGTGAAATTAAAGGTGGGGATTTTCCCACCTCTGCTCTTCAGCTCCTTTCACATTAGAAAACCTTGTTATCATAAAGGGTCATTTTTCCTGAATGAACATTTCAGCTGATTTCACTTTACACTTTATCTTATCTGACTTGTCCCATGGTTTGGGACATGTAATGTATAATTTCTAGAGAAAACTGAAAACTTGCATCAAAAGCATTGTAAAATATTTTAGAGATAGATCAGCACTCAGTGTGTTTAATCACAATGCTTATTAGACAGAGATTAGCTTTATTTAGACGTGTTTTTCTTCAACTATGTTGGCACTAAGGGAAAAATGTTTGGAATTATGAAGGTCAGTTCCTGACTAATAGTAATAGTCAGTTTTTAATAGAAGAGTATCAGAATACACACTCATCTGAGCCTGTTTAGCCAATAATGTTACAGAAAACTTCATGAGGAAACTCAAGCCTCCATAGCCGGCTATCTCTGGCATGCAAATGTTTAGAGATCATCCAAATGTATTTATTTTTTAGGGGGGAAATCTTTACTGCAAAGGGTGTGGATTGGCCACAAGCAGTTCTTGAGCAGGACAACCTAGGGATGATGTCTGCTTGCAGAATGGTACCCTAGAACAGGAAGGGAACCAGTTATTCGGTGACACATTTTAAAGTTCCAGGTAGGGGAAATGGGAATATTTTGTGTTGAAAAATTTGTTTGGAGCTTGTCATTGGGAGTTTGTCAATGCCATTGTGTGTGAACAACAGGGCTAGGTGTTTGAGTCAATTGGTTCACATACAAAATGGAAACTAGTTTAAGCTTCCACCAAAGTGCCCTTTTTTCTAAGCTTAATGCTATGGAAAGCTAGTTGTTTGTTTGTTTGGGGTTTTTTTCTTTTTTTCAGGGTTCTGTTGTTTCTGTTTCTAAGGTAGGTCAGAAATGTAAATGCTACTGTAGCATGAGAAAGGAAAATTTTTAGACGTATTTCTAATGCATAGACACACAGACAAAAGACATAGTGGAAAGCCTGCAGGAAAGGTCACTCCTGTGATTCAGACCAGTTTTGCATTCTCAGGATGATTGCATACTTTGGACAAGGTTAACATAAACATCCAGTCACTCGTGTTGTTATTTGAGCCGAAACTTCAACTGTTTGTGGTTTATTCATCAGTGGATCTGTTCCTCTTGAAGTTTCCAACCCCATTAGTTACAGCCAGACATTTGTTTTTTGCATAGCACTTGATATAATGAGATATAATCCCCATCTGGGCACTTGTGAAGAGTAATTGCACATTTGCAAGATACTGCGAGATTTATAGTAGCATCTCCTACTATCTCACAATGTGAATAACTCTATCTTACTGTGAGAGGTGAATTGGCACAATCACATGATATGGCAAAGTTTTTGCAAAAGATCTTGTGTTATCTCCCATGGAAACGATGAAATTATTGCCTGTCACTTTTGTGTGTTTATTACTGATTATTCTGCAAGGCTCTATTTCAAATCGACTGCTTGTGAACGTGAACAAATCCAGACTAAACAGGATACAGTTAGAGATGAAATACTGTGTTTGCTGAGATATCAGCATGTAGAACTCAGCAATTTTTTTAAATGGGAAAATTGAATTATGGGTGCCAGGGGCTGAGAAGTCAGAAGTAAGTGTAGTAATATAACCTACATTTCATGAGGAAAAATGGTGTGCTGAAGATAACAATCCTTCAGAATTTGAAAATTATGCATCTTTCCACAAATATGAGAGTTTTCCTCTCCGCTCACATTTATATCTTTGCCAGAAGTTGAGGCTTCATGTAGCTTCCAGAATCAAATACGTCCATAAATGTCTTTCATTTGGTTGCAGCAGTCCATCTGCTTCCAAAGTCCTTCTGAAGCACCTGTGCCTAGATAATCTCCAGCATGTCCTCCATCCCCACAGCCACTACCTTGCGTCCACTGGATTCAGAAGAACCCCTTGGCCATTTCATGCCTTCCAAAGCCTCTCATTAGCAGAGAGAGAGAGAATTGCATGCACTGACATGCAAGCCCTAGTGTGCCCAGAAAGCTGATGCAGCAGTGCTATGGAGTCTGGCTACGCCACAAACAGCGCTGGGACAGCCAGCAGTCTGTAGAAGGTAGTAAAGACAAGAGTGTCTGATTGCCCACCGTACTGCACAGCCAAAAGACCACAGCTAGTTCGTGCAGAAAAGGCTTGTATGACTTTTTTCTGCCATTAGTCTGCATCTTTGTTTTTCTGTTATTGCTATTCCACAGCAAAGTCTTTCTCCATCTCCATGTTCAGTAGCTGGGCACCAGTCTCATATCTTTATTAAATATTGCACTTATCCCATTTGTTTCAGAAAGCTTTGTGGGAGGAAGAATGGTCAGTCTCATCACACACCTCGTCCCCTGTTGCTGCCTCACCAGGAGTGCAACCTGCACGCTTGAGCTTTGGGAGGATCCGCTGCCCTTTTCTCACTGCTTCCACTCAGAGAAGCCATTGTGCTTGGGAGGAGTTGTGACATGTTCACAGCTTGCTTATTAGGGAAGAGAAGTCATCTGGTAGAATGAGGAGGCTCACACACTCTGAGATGCGATGGTAAATACTTAAAATGAAATCAAAGCCTGTCTCTTGGGATGAGTATGCCAGCTTTCAGGAGAAGATGGATTTATTTCTTTTCATGGCAGACTTATCACTGGTTTTCCAAATGAACCAAGATAAACAGAATGAACTCTTTCATGTGGTTGCTGTGATTAAAGCAAGGTCCTCAAGTTGGCAGCCTCTCGTAGGGGTGTTCAGAGTGGAAATGGGAGCTGGCTTTTTTCTTTCTTTCAGAGAATCCCACTGCTGTTTGTACGTAGTCTATCTTGGTGACTGTCATGCACCGGAATACCCGCCATCTGTGGGCTTGGAAATCTCATGGCAGTAATCAGGAGTGCACTGGTCCTTATGGCAGGCATCAAATGGGCTACTGCCAGGTCTTTGAACTACAAAAATAAATAGAGAATAGAAGTGCATTGTATTGGCGAAGCCCGAGACACAGTCATCTGTCTTGGAGCATGCTCTGGTGAGAGTGTTTAACTTGGATTTTGTCCACCACATGTGGTAGCTGCAAGAGTTGAAGAACAGAACAATGTTAGACGGTACATTTAATAGTGTGTTGACTTAGTAGTCCTCAGGAAACTGTTACTCCCATCTTCTCTTTTTGGGCTCTGAGCCCTACCCTCTTTGCTGAGCTTCCGTGTAAGTGGATATATGTATGAGATACTAAAGTTTTCTCCATGGTCCTACAAGGAACCCATGTGCACACTCAACCCCCAAAGAGCAAGCTCCACATGCGTGTCTGTAATGTGCTTATGGATAGGATAGGACTTACCCACAGTTTCATGGGCGATTCTGAAAACTCTGACTGAAGGGATGCTCTGTGTGAACTGCTTCTGACTTGGGAGGCAGAAGAGAGGAGCAGCACGTGTGTTGGTTTTGGCTGAAGAGCATTGTTTTCCTCTGCCTGTTGTGGGCCTTCTATGGAACTAACTACAGCCTCTTCTTTCCTTGCTGAGTCATGTCTTTGCACCAGAAGGGTGCCAGCTCCTCAGTGTGCTGTAAACCCACCTGACTGCTAAAGCCACCTGCCTGCAGGGTGTGTTCCTGGAATTATCTCCGAATTTTATGAGGAAAGAAAAAGAAAACAAACAAATATGAACATTTTACAGTGGAGCAATATTGCAATTTTTGTGTAGGACTCTGTTATTCCTTCATTAGAAGTTTTCTGATACAGAACAAGTTTGGGTTTGTTTTTTGAGGTGGCAGTTATTTGATGTAATGTTGGTGAAAGAAAGGAAAAGGGAACTCAAGAAAGGATGAATTTGCAAGTACCATTAATTTGTTTTCTGTCACTTCAGGAATGCAAAGCAGCTGTGAACCCAGTTCCTGACTATTCCAAGTTATCAGAATGGCACAAATCACTGGAAATGCTGCTTTGTATTCTGAATTGCTTTCCAGTAAGTCAGAGTAACTGTGTTCAAATTTGAGGTATGTTTCCAGTAATTATTTGAATGACCAGACTACATACTGAAAGGGAAAGATACATTGGAGTGAAAAATTTTGTGAGTTCTCAGGTGAGATCTCAGGTGGGTTCTCAAGTGAGGCCCAAGGCCAGGTTGGATGGGGCCCTGGGCACTCTGTATCTAGCTCCAGGCCTGGAGGTTGGTGGCCCTGCCTGTGGCAGGGGGGTTGGAACTTGATGATCTTTGGGGTCCCTTCCAACCCAGACAAGTCTGTGATTCTGTGAAAACTATTGAATTAAAACTATTTTATTTAGCTTTAAAGCAGTAACATTTTGTTTATCATAACAATTCATTTGCTGAGAACTTGCTGTCTCTGTTACTGTCCAGAAGCAAAGTGAGAAATGCACTGTGCGGTACGTGAGTGTGAGGTGAAGCTCTTCTTACTGCCCAGTCTACAGTGGTGACCAATCCAGTGACCCAACATGGAATAGGGGCAGAGGCATCAGCTTTGGCTGAGGAAGGACACAGCAGTGTGCACATGCTTTCAGGATGCTAATTGAAAAATAAAAAAGGGAGGATAGTGTAGAGCTTGTTGAAACAAATCCAGGAGGATGATGATTAGGCTTGTGATGATGCTTACTCAGTGTAGTGACCGACCTCACTGAACAATTTGCAATCCACAGTGAGGTAAGAACATTTAATTAACTTAGTAAAATATGGGCTTTTTTTCCTTTTGTGAATACCAGAGATTGTGTCATCCACTTATTAATTGTATCAGAGAGCTTCAAGTAGAAGTTGTAACTTCTCTATTTTCTCAACTACATGACATTAGAAACAGATAATTTTCATCCCACATAGCTGATGCTTTCTGATTCAGTAACAGTTCAGTGGGCTAGGTTTCTGCATTTACCTTCAAGGCATGCTGATGCTTTCTGTTAAAGTAACATTTACTGAAATACTCATCCAAATGGAAGAAGTAACTCACCCTTGTTTATGTCCAGCTGCTTTACTACCCTGCTGTGCTTTGTTTCTCCGCTGTGTTTTCCTTCTCAGGTACAATGGCAAGAGAGTTGCATAGAAAAGTACATAAGAAAAGTGACCTTGCTGTGATTTCTCTCTTAGGAAATGCTAGAAATATCACATGTATGAGATGGTGATGGAAAGCCTGGCTCCTCCAGCAAGTCACTGTAGATGCGTGTGACCGAGCAGACTAACTTCTGGGATTTCATCTGCAATGCAATTTGAATCTTCAGTTACTCACCCTTTATAGATCTAGAAAAAGACTGTGGGCTGCCAGAGAGAATCATTCTCTAAACTTCTGTTACTGACAGGGGACACTGTTCTCTTTTCTCCTTGTTAGAGTATGTGAGGTGAACGAACAGAGTACGTTATAAGAGCCTTGAAAATCAGGCTCACAAAAAGATCATGAAGGACAGAGCTCTGTAAATCCTTACTCAAGAGGACTTATGTGGGCACTATGAGACATAGTTAAGTTTCTGTTAATTTTTTATGACATTTAAGTGATGAAACTCTGTGTAGTATCAGGTGGTGGCTTGCTGATGAAATGCTCTTTTTCCACAGACAGATCACAAGTACTACCTCAGTGTTCTGGTGGAGGACTTTGGGTTTGAAAATGTTTCAATGTTTCTAATTTTTCAAGGAATTTTTTTTTTAAAACCTAGGGTTTTTCCCCCTCAAATACTCTGAAAGTCTAGAAAAATAACCCCAAACTGAAGTTTTTCAAACTCCTAAAGTTTATAACCCACAGATGCTCTGTCCACCTCCATTGTTTTTAAAAATGTCTTTACCCTCAAAGATGGAAAACAGTGGGGGGCTTTTGGTAGTGTTCATGCCCAAAGTCTTCTGTGTATCTAAGTGTTTAAAGTACGCTAAACCTTTTCCCCCTCTTCTACCTTTTTGCTCGTAGCTTTTTCGAGTGCTCCACATGCAATTTCTATGCACACAAGTATGTTTTACCACCTGTATAATTTCTTTTCTAGCCATTACACTATGGCAGCTAGTCCTACAAACAGACTCATAAATTTTGAAATCTTTTCTTTAATCCATGTAAGGTATTGTAAGGTTCCATTATATAATTTAAAGCAGCAGGCTATTTTGTGCAACCAGATGATCCGATTGGTCTGATGTTTTGAATTTCATTCCCATCAAAACAATAGATAGTAGTGAAGAAGAAAGGCTCAGCTGGAATGATAGCATCCACCTTGTTCTTACTCCAGGGTCAAGAAGTTTTTAGAGTAAATTTGAAGAGAAAATAAACACTTAAAAACTTAAATGTTTCTATCATAAAACCTTAAATATAAATATATTACTTACTACAATACAAAATGCAGATCTGTCCTTCATAGATTCTGCCTATATTTTCTCAGGAATACATGCACTGTTTAATTAAATAACCCAGAATATACATCCTGGAACTCACAGGAGATTTGTTAGTTCAAAGAGCCCACTACAGGGCCAGCATGCGTGCTTTGTTGTTTCATCTTTTTCAATTTTATGCAATGGAAAATAATAACTGAGAATAAATTATGTTCCTAATAAATTTTCAAAGCATCTTCACTTTTCTGATTTTAATTTTCTAATTGATAATTGTGCAGATCAAAGATTCCCCTGGTACAGATCTAGTTTCAACAAATTAATGCTAGAGCTGAATACCCAGATACATGTTTGTGTATAGAAGAACTAAATATTAGGTTAAAAGTGGATGCAAACAAGGTTTACATTACATTTTTAATCTTCTTCCTGAATCATGTTAATAACTGTGTAGTGAAACTATTTATAATTAAACATAATCTATTCTGCCAGCTACCTGCTGGGTTTGGGTTTTTTTACTGTTGAACAGAAAGATTTGTAATTTTCTAATACACTATAATTAGGCAAATTTATCTCATTACTTCAATTTGACATTAGGAAATGTCCTTTACATAAGACACTTTTATGAAACATTTGAGGCTATTAAATCTCAGCTAGCTCAAAGAGTAGGAGATACAGGTAGTGAGATAGAAATAATGGTTTGATAGTGTTAGGAGAGCAAACAGATGAAGCGTGTTAAGACCCTGTTAGGGGTCCCCCCTATTCAGGGGACTGGAAGAGTTATGTCACGTACAAACCCTTTCACCAGCACATACCATGGAAAACTGCAGACAGTGCATTTGGATGAGGCCAAGGCCCCAGCCTGGTGGGGACTGAGCTGCTTCTGCCCTGTTACACCATGCCAGGCCACCTACTCCAACAGCAGAAGCTAGAAGGAGGCTGGTGTTGAGGACCCAGCTGTGCAGGCATCCTATTCCTGCATCAAGGTACAAAGCCAAAGGTAATCCACCACCTTTTTTAGATCTCCTTTTCGTCCAGATGTTCATCTTCCCCCATCACAAAGGCTTCACTTTGGTGCAGGTACCCACGAGCCTGTAATTGCTCCCACCAGACTGGTATTTTCTCCTGGAACTGTCTGTCATTTTCTGTGTTACAGAATCACAGAATTGTAAAGGTTGAAAGGAATCTCGAGAGATCATCAAGTCCACCCCCACCCCGGCCAAAGCAGATCCCAGAGCAGGTCGCACAGGTTGGCATCCAGATGGGTCTTGAATATCTCCAGAGAAGGAGACTCCACAAACCCCCTGGGCAGCCTGATCCAGTGCTCTGTCACCCTCACCGTGAAGAAGTTCTTTCTCACATTGGTGCAGAACCTCCTGTGGTCCAACTTGTGGCCATTTCCCCTTGTCCTGTCCCCACAGGCCACTGAGAAGAGGTTGGCCAACTCCCTATGTCTCCCATACCTCAAATATTTACAAACATCAGTGAGATCCCCTCTCAGTCTTTTCCAGGCTGAACAGCCCCAGTTCATTCAGCCTTTCCTCACAGGAGAGATGCTCCAGGCCCTTAACCATCTTTATGGCCTCTGCTGGACTCTCTCCAGAAGATCCCTGTCTGTTTTTTACTGGGGAGCCCAGAACTGGACACAGGACTCTAGGTGAGGCCTGACCAGGGCAGAGTAGAGGGGCAGGATCATGTCCTTCGACCTGCTGGCTGCACTCCTCTTAATACGACCCAGGATTCCATTGGCCTTCTTGGCCACCAGGGCACACTGCTGGCTCATGGCCAACCTGTCATCCACCAGAACCCCCAGGTCCTTCTCCACAGAGCTCCTCTCCAGCAGGTCATCCCACAGCCTGTACTGATACTCATGGTTGTTCCTTCCCAGGTGCAAGACCCCACACTTGCTTTTATTGATTCTTACCTGCCCAGCTCTCCAGCCTGTCCAGGTCTCGCTGAGTGGCAGCACAGCATTCCTGCATGTCCACCACTCTTCCCAGCTTTGTATCATCGGGTACTTGCTGAGGGTGGGCACTATTCCCTCATCAAGATCCTCGATGAAGATCTTAAACAAGACCAGGCCCAACACTGACTCCCAGGGAACACCATTAATCACAGGTCTCCAGCCAGACTCTACCCCACTGATCACAAAACTCTGGACCCTCATAACCTTCTTCTCTTGCAATTGCTTGGAGATGGCATCCAGAACAAGCTGTTCCAGGGACAGAGGTGAGACTGACTGGCCTGTAATTACCTGGGTCCTCCTTCTTGCCCTTTTTGAAGACCAGAGTGACACTGGCTAACCTCCAGTCCTCAGGAACCTCTCCTGTTCTCCAAGACCTGTCAAAGATGATAGGCAGCATCTCAGCAATCACCTCTGCCAGCTCCCTCAGCACACATGGATGTATCCCATCGGGGCCCATGCACACTGATCTCACCTAGATGCTCCTGAACCACCTCCTCCTCCTCGACCAGAGGGGAAGTTATCAATTTCTGAAACTTTCTTTCTGAAAATCTTTCTTCCTTGCAGGGTCCAGGAGACCTGAGGGGTAGTCTTTGAAGTGTAGACTGAAGCAAAGAAGGCATGCAATATCTCCACCTTCTCAGCATCCACCATTACCAGGACACCATTCGGCAGGGGACCCACATTATCCCTCTTGCTGTTCACATACTTAAAAAACCCTTCTTGTTATCCTTTATGTTCTTTGCCAAAGACAAATTGTTAGAGCTGGTATTAAAAATTCTAGCAAACTCACATATTAGAGAAATCCAGAGAACAGGAGTTGGGAAATAATATTCCAGTCTATTCAGGATGGTATTTGTTTTATATATTTGTGGTCTACTGTATCTCTACAAAAGTTGTCTCTTCACCTTGTCTCCTCTGCAGCCCATTGTAACACAGAGCCCCTCAGGACAGAGGGAAGCTGGAAAGGTCCTTCCTGGTGAGTGATGGAGCATGCACAGCTGGAAGAAGTTTCTTCTGCTGCTAAGGAAAGGTGTGGGGCTGGGAGTGGCAGTGCTGAGCATGGGATGGATCCCACAGCAAGAGGTGAAGAAAGCCATTCTGCTGAGGATGTTAAACAGTCTGGGAAGTCTAAATGTTGCTGAACTAAAAACAGTGCTGGAGGCAAGGGTCTGCTCTATAAAAAAGGTGATTAATACAGCCAGGTAAGTTTTATATGTTAGGTTTTTTTAATCTCACTCAGTTTTTACTGTTATTTTAAAAATGTCATTGTTCGTGAGTTACTTGCCCTCAAATTACAAAAAGCCAGCCATTGGGTGGCTCTTAACATTTTTGGGTTGCCTTGAGATTGGCATGGGGTTCTGGGAGATCCCATTAGAAGTGTGCCAATGTTAGTGTATTCTTACTGCCAAAAAATCAGTAGTCTTGGTTGGAAACAGGGCACAGAAATTATGTAAGATGGAGGATATATAAACCCCTGAGGCTGAGTTTACTTAGGATTGTTAATGGTGTATCTAAAGGGAGGGGACAGAAAATGTAAGAGATATGAAGGAGAGTGATGTGAGTTGCTAGAGCACAAAGCAGACTTGGAACATGAAAGAGCGAAACACCATGCCAAAGTAATTAGATGATATAAGCATAAGGCAGGAAAGTTAGCCAGCGCTTATCTTCATTTATAAATAACGCTTCTGGACACTTCTTCCCATCCCCTTTTAGAGATTAATATTCTGCTGTAAACCAGACCTGCTCTAAACATCAGAGTCTCACTTACCCCGGATTAACCTCGTGGTTCTCTGCAGGGTATGACAAGATCCGAGCAGCGCCGTCTATCTCCCTGCTTTGAGTACATCAGGTGTCGATACTCCGGGGTTGTGCTTTTTGATAAAGGTTGTATGGAGAACAATAGGAAGGCATGAATCCCAGTTAGCCCCCCTCATGAAGGAGACTAATCCTACCAAAGTGAACTCGAAATCTGGTTTTACTCAACTACAGCAGAATAGACCCTCCAAACGTGAAATGATCCCTCATAGGCTCTGAAATCTTCAAAGCTGACACGGGCTCTGGAGGCCTTGTAGTGATAATGGGAGGAGGTCATGTGTGGTCCTTGCAAGGTTTTGAAAATGTCTGCTGCACTCTTTCACTCGCCAGAAATTGCTGGTGTTGATGCAACTCATCAGCATGGCTCAGTACTTTACTTTTCACACAAAGTAAATTTTTTTAGTTGTTTTTTTTTTTCTTTTCTCTAGTGAATGAATGCCATGGAAATAATTTAATTCAGAGATTCCCATGTTGTGGTGAGATGAGGGCTCGCTGGGGCCTTAGCCAGTTAACCTACAGACAAATTGTCTAGAGTGGCAGAATACACAGGGACAGTACTTCTTGGTTTAAGAAGGGATTATGTCTTCAGACTTGGCGAGCGTAGCTTCCTCTCTAAAGCATTTGGGACACGTCTGTGCACCGTTAACACACATTATCAAACCAGGCTTCCCAGGGCTCTGACTGGGATTAGTGTGCCAGTGGATAAAGCACCAAAACACTGTGGTCATGCTCACTGAAGGTCTGTTAGTGGTTCATGGGAAGCCAGCTGGTTTTCTGTAATGCTATTTTTCCTTCTTATTGCCAGTGGCTAAGTGAGGTAAAGGACATATTAATGGAATAACATTGAATAATGGTTAATGCCCCTTTCCCAAGCAGTTAATTGCTTATGTCTGCCATAGAAATGCCAGTCAAAGGCAAACGTGAGGGAAAGATGTCAGCTGTCGTAGCTGGCAGGGAACAGGTAGAGTCAGTCTGCATTGTTGCAAGCAAAGGGGAATTTTAGGAAGATTTTTTTTTTCTAATTAAATGTATTTTTGGCTTCCTTAGTTTTCTTTACTAAGGAAATTGATGGATAAATCAGAAAAATTACAAAGTCCTTTAAATTGACATCAATTTTGTAAGCTCTAACTTGTGCACATAATACTGTATCTGGCCCAAGATAGTGCTTCTAGCTTCCATCAGAGCTATAAGGAGATACGCAGAACAAAGCAAAAATGGATGTTCTTTAAGTTGTAGTTTTTAAAATGCAGATATATACTTAATGTTCCTGTATTAGGAAACAACCTTCTATGACCCTTCTGGGCCTTTTGGTTTTTGGTTTGGTGGTTGTCTGTCCCCACCACCCCTCTCAATCTAGGAAGACTTTGCTGTTTAGAATATACACAAAGTAATGTAGCACGGCAAAGAATCCTTAATGAAATAAGAAATTTATACAAATCCATTGCTATTGCATCTTGATTTTTATCCTCATACTTGCTCCAAATTCCATCAAGTGCTCAAACTTCAAACAGAAAGTTTTTCCCAATGAACTGAGTTTCACAGGAAATGCCAACTGATAAGGTGCCTAACATATTCCTGTCTACTTGCTTGCTTACTGAAATATCTGGTTTTAAATGTAGTCATGAATCCTCAAAAGATTTCTCATCGTGGAATTACTAAAGTGTGATATCATGTAGATGCAAAATAGAGTTGAAACAATTACTGAAACTTATGTGACAAAATATCAGTTCCTTACAGAAGTCCAGTTCATGCTTACCTTCTGTTTCTGAATTTCAGCAATTTAAGCATTATCCTGATAATGTGACTGATCTTTCATTTAAAGTAGTATTGATCTCTGAACCACTATGAACCCTGCTCATAACCAAATAAATAGATGATTAAGCATATTTCATTAAGAAAGGCTTGATGCAAAAATTTGTTCTTTTGGTTTGACTGTGGTAAAACCATATTACATTAACAAATATTTGGCTTGGTATCAAGAGTAGAAAAAACTCAGTAGTGTTGCTTGTTTGGAAAACAATAGCATTTATTTAGGATGCAAACTTTTAGGCAGATACTACTAGAAATCTTAGTTGCAAATATTGTCCTTTATTCTGGAAAGGACAAGATAGAAGCTCTTGCTTTTGACTTTGACCTTTAGATGTTACCTTAATTGTCATCATTTCACATGTTATTTAAAAAGAAGAGTAATTTATAATGGCAAAGAAGTAGGATTTCTCTATCTCTTTTAAAAGAAACATACAACTTGAATTGTGTACCTCAGGCTTTTTTTTTTTTCCTTCTTATTCCTCTTCTGTGGCAATGTTCTTTTTGATTGCTTGGATGCCATATGGTATTACAGCCCTTTTATCTTTTATATGACTATCACCTGCAGGCAGTTGCATCTGAGCTCCTGATCCCTGACCACAGCTTCTCCTAAACCTCTGTGAAGCATCAAAAAGATTTAACAAAAGGCCAAAGAAATGAATGATTTTTTTGTTGTTGTTAAAGGATCTTAGTTGACTGTCCAGGTTATCACTGCACTCATAAATGAAAAATGAATTTATTGAGTTTTGTCTAGTCTCCTTATACAGTAATAAATGTCCTCTGGATCAGACCACCGTGGTAGGCTTTCAATTGGAGATCATTGATTCCAGCAACTCTCTCAGGTTCAATAATCTCCGTTTAGCTGTAGTAATTTTCTTTATTTTGTTATATCCAGCAGGACATACTGTACCCTGGTGCTTTTCAAGTTGAACTCAGTGTGAACTCAGGGGTGATATCCTGCTTCTTCAGGGTGGAATTCTCTTTGAAATAGTGAAATTCTGGTAAATGTGAATTATTAACCACATTAGGACTTCTGAAGTGCATGCTCAGTTTTCTAAATATTCTGCGTTCTTCAGGTGGCGATGAGAGAGGTTGGAAGTGCTGTCAACATCATGATTTACTATGGCACTATAACGTTGAGCATTTTGGTGGACCACCAGACAGCTTTGTACTGCTGAGCTGGTTCAGGTTGAGCTGATATCTTAATGATGGTTGTTTTAATAAAATATCAGAGAACAGTGTAACTGCAGCAGTGTTTAATTATCTCGTCCCAGGCATATCCCATTCTGAGCTCAGCCTTCTTGCTCCATAGCCCAGCTTCAAGCACGATTCAGCAATGGCCCTGTGTAATCAGAGATGTCTCTCACCTCCCTGAAGCTGTTCTCTAACATCTTTACTCTTGAGAGATGTTTTGAAACATGAAAACTAGCAAGTATGAGCAATTTGGGATGACTTTTTAAATTATTACCTAGACCTGCCTGTCCTACTTGTGAGTTATTCCTGCTTGAGCTGCTCTTCTATTCTTCCTTAAGGTACAGTATTCTGTTTTAAGGTGCACTATCGTTCAGTTTGCTGTACCTCAGAATCTTTGTCTTGCCCCAAGAACAGCAGTAGTTCACAATCTTCATGTCCTGGAAACCTGTGTGGTAGGGTCAGGACAGAGCTGGTGTTAGATCCCAACTTGAGTGCTTGGCCCCATTGTTTCTGGCTTGCCCCCTCACCATCCAATGCTACTTTGAGCATAATCAATTTTAGAAATCTGGATGTTCCAGAGATGATTGTACTGAAGGGAAAATTTGATGTTAATGAAAAATATGCTTTTAAAATACTTTCCCATTGTATTTAATGTTGGAACATTCAGTGCTGGAGTAAAAATGAAAATAGATATATTGTTCTTACCCTAATCCTTCCATATATTACAGGGATTCTGTTGCTTTTTCCACTTGTTCTTGGATTGTATCTAAAAAACTCTTTTAGTGAGGTACCACAAAAAACCACTCTCCAGCTGACAATCTCTTTCTTAGTATTATTGGAGATTTTCTCTGATATGCTGAACTTCAACAAGAATATAACTGTATAGTGCTGGTGACATGTCGTTCTTCATTTACTGAGAGAAATAGAAGAGAAAGGGGGACAAATAACTGTTTTATTTTGTGTATTGAAAAAGTTGTTTGGTTTTTTTTTTTAAGGGAGAGCCTTGTGGGGCGTTTTGCCTTGCACTGAAGCATTTCCCTCTTTTCCTTCACAGAGCATTCTTGGTTTCTTGTTTGGACCCTTCTCAGAACAGTTGGTCTGAGATGCATCTTGGCTGGTATTACAGTTTTAGTGCTGTATGTCAAAGCAAGTCACCACTTGTATATTAAAAACCATTGAGCATATCCTTGGCCAACCAGGTATTTCCAGAAGCTGCGACACTTTCACATGGAGTGGTTTTGTTTAACGACAATTCCTTCTTTGCTTTCTCTTCTGAATCTTCTTGAGACACCAAATGTAAGTAAGGCTCTTAAATGAAGTTTATAACATGGTGGTGACCGAAGATAAGAGAGGTGGCTTTCAGAGTCCATCTTCCTTATGCCTGGTGATCTGAATGCAACATGGAGTGTGTGCTTAAACAGAAAAGACTTCACAAAACCAGTGTCACTTATTTCACAAAGTGATTGCAAGAGGTCCCTGGTTTAATGGGACAGTATCATGGTGATTTCTTTGATGTTACCAATACTGTACCTTTTTTCCTCTGGAGAAAGCAAACCAGTCATTTCCACTGGTATTTTCTTTTTCAAAGCATGTTTGCTACAATGGATAAAAGCCTGCTCCCAGTTGCAATTACTCTCATAACTTGAAGTAGCTTGATTCCAAATGTTGCAGGGAAAAACAACCTAAAATTTCTAAAATTTGGTTTTATAAAATGGCTGAAGTCTTTATTTTAATGTCAGCTAGTCTTTCCAAACTTCAGCTCACAGTAATTCTTCCAGAAAACAAAATAAAATGCAAACTCACCAAAATAAAATGCACACCAAAACTCACTATACTGTAATTGTCTGTAGCCATTAAGGAAAATAAAAAGTAAATCGAACTCCACCTTTTATAACAGCCTTGCTGAATTAAAGCTCGTGGTTGAGAGCAGTCCCGGCACATAGACAGGGCAGCGTTAATGCATCAATGTAAGCAATATCATACATCTATCTGTCTGGATATATGATCATGAGCTGAAGATTGTTTATTGTCAAAGGCTGAGTGGCTAATAAATGCTGGCAGTGGCTTGGACTCACTGGAATGCCGCACAGCTGTAGCATTAGTCAGACTTTCCCTTTTCTCAATTCTGTAATCCCCTCTATATTGCATTAAATATGTTTCCAATATTTGTCTGGATAAAAATGTGCTGAATATTGCAACTGTTTAATTCTTATGTTTGTCACGTAGGAAATCTGTGTAAGGCAGAAGGTAACAACGTTTTTATTGCTAAGACCTGATGCGGCTGCTTCTCACATCGTTTGCTCATTCGGAGGCTCGGGCTATTTACCACACTTGGTAAGTAAGCCTCTGTGATCGCTTGGAGGTGGAGGCATGTCAGAACTTCCTGAAGCCAAGTTTCAGGCCTTAGAGCTTGGCTGAACTCGCTCAACTGACCTGTCACCCTGCTCAAGAATCAGAGCTGCTACAGATTTTGGTGTCAGTAGAGTTTAGCGGATGGGTTTCGGATTTGTTATAGCTCATGGTCCAAATACTTGACAAGCCAGGAGTCAGAATGGTTTATTAATATGTCACTATTTTTATATTAGTTTTCCTAAATGATCAGCTGGTCTATTATTAGCCGATCTATTGTCTCTCTCCCAACCTTATTTAAAACATTTTTTATCTATTATTTGGATAACAGTGATTGCAATGAATGATGTGGGAGCAGGGAAATATGCTCCCCTTATGTTGTGGGTTCAGAATTAAGACCGGGAATCCAAACACATGCAGTTCAAGTTAACCACATGGTCTAATGCAGTCCTGGCAATGCTAAAGCTCACTGTGTCCATGTGTATCTACCAGCAATTACTTTCCCAGCTGCTGTTGAAAAAAAAGGAAAGCACACCAACTGAAATGGATTGTAGGCACCAACGATAACCCATTGGTGCTTGGGATGATTGCTTTAGACATTAGCTTGACCTGGAAATAAGTGGTATGTAGGCATTAGGAGTAGAGAAGGTTATTAAAAGATCATATTCAAATTCAAAGTATTTTTTGTACTCTTTTGCCCAGCTGTATTAGTAATAGCTTGATCAGACTTAACCAAACAGCCCGTTGAATCTGTTGGCTGTAGGTGACTGATTCAAAGAGATTAACAGCAGCAGAAATATGCATTAAGTGAAGGGTGAATTATTGGTGTCTGTCTAACTAACTCCTAATGTAGTTCACCTTGCAGTTAAAGCTAATTTCAGTCACTTATTGGCAGTCACAATGGCACCAGCAAGTGAGTGGGTCATGGAGACTAAACCATGCATTCCTCCTGAAGTGGTCCCTAAAGAACAAGGTGGGAGAGTGTTGGGAAAGCTTGAGTGAAAGTTGCTCCCCTTCTATGAAAAATAGACAGGTTTAGGAACTGTAGATGTTGTCACCTTCTTGGACATAAAAAACCCCACATTTGACTGAACAAGCGTACACTGAAAATGAGAAGTCTAGCAGTATGTTGAAATTACTACATAATAATCTGAAACATAAACTACCATTGTTTTGTCACATTATTTCTTTATGATAAAGTCTTTTCATCTAGTCTCTTGAAAGTGACTCATTGGCAAAGCATTTAAAGTGTTTCAAATAAACAGAAAAATGGAATACTAGTTTCTTTGTTCAAGAAGAAACTCACCACAAAAATGAGAAGGACATAAACCTAGATCACTCTTTGTGTTTGGGTTTTGGCTTTCCACCATTTTCGAATACACAAGCAATTTCTCGTCCTATGCTGTTTTACGAAACATTGATAACCAGTGTATCTGTCCCATCCAGTCTGTGATGTCATAATTTGTATCTGTACCCAGAACAATGGTGTATCTTGTAGCAATAGCTAAAAAATAAAAATAAAATAACCCCATCACATTACAGACATTTTGTATTCTTTCAAGGCAGAAGAACAGCAGCTTCTAGAAGATCTGCTCTTGATAGTAAAAATGTAAAGGTATTTTTTTGTATTTTTATTGAGTTGAATGTTGCAGCATAGTCAATCTAACGCTTTTCTTGTCTAGCAGAACACATTGCATATAATTTATGTCATATTATGTGGCTGTTTGATTTGTTTGTTGATTGATGTCAAGAAATGCAAAGAGAAGTCCAGGGAATGGAGAATATTGAGAAACTGCCAGGTGAGCAAGCTGCTTTTGTTTGTAACTTACCTTCACCATCTTCACCATAGCATGGGATTTTTCTGATCACCTGAAGGCTGAGAGATGTACCATAATTATATATGTAAGATATGTAGAAACATTGCTTATTCCACACCCCCCCCCACCCCACCCCACCCCCACGAAACTTAGCAGGTCAATGACGTTATTGTCACAATTACAGCTTAGCGAGTAACTTTTACATCACCATCCCCTCTAGCAACGTCACAGACCCCAATCCACATGTCCTGTTTTGCTGCCATGTCACATTTATTTAATTGGTTTTCCACTGTCACACCACAGCTGCTTTTGATATTGCCCAATCAACATTTTTCTCACTCAGCAAACATGTTTCCCATTATGTTTTCCCCAGATCTACGGGCATTCATTTTTCTATCAGATGAAACTTTCAGCCCTTGGTCTCAAGTGCTGTAGGCCACTTTATCCCAGTTCTTGCTTTCTGGCTGCGTAATCATTTTCCAATCAAACTTTGCTTCCGGCCTTTATTCGGAAGCTGCCGCTTGCAAATCACTGTGAGGTATGAGAAATGGAGTTTTGGTTATTACTAAGTATTTTAGCTTTCCTTAAGGCATCTCTTCTCTTCCTTTCCCTGTACTCTGATTTATGTGTTAATATTAATCCTTATTATTTGTTTACATTCAAGGAGACGCTGACCTCTGTGGGGATTTACAGTTCTTGTCTCAAACAGCCTGATTTGTTTGGCACAACTTGCTGTTTTTCTATCTGTGCTGCTATTGTATGCTCTGTCAGCACGTACTGGCTGCGGGTGACTGTGGCAATAAGCAGGGGATGGGTGGGGGCCTTGGGTGAGTGTGTCAATAAGCAGTGGGTGGGTGAGGGGCTTGCTCAGCACCTCACAGTGCTCAGCTCTCCAGCCCACAATGGCAATGGCCATTCTGTAGAGCTGGGAAGGGTCAGGGTTCACCCATTGCCACACCTGCCTGGCCACATGGGTGCTCTTTGGAGACTATCAAATGTGCTAGAATCACTGAATCACAGAATAATTAAGGCTGGAAGGGACCTTAAAGTTCATTAAGTTCCAACTCCCTTGCCATTATCAGGAACACCTCTCCTTAGACCAGGCTGCTCAAGGCCCTATCCAACCTGGCCTTGAACACCTCCAGGGAGAGGGCAGCCACCACTTCCCTGGGCAACCTGTGCCAGGGCCTCAATGCCCTCATAGCGAAGGATATCCAATCTAACTCTACCCCCTTCGAGTTTAAAACCATTCCCCTCTGTCCTGTCGCTACATGCCCTTCTAAAAAGTGCCTCCCTAGCTTTCTTGTAGGCCACTTCATATTGTATGGGTTTGACCTTAGTTGAGGAGCCCACCAACCACTTAGTTCTTGAAAAATGTTCAGTAAGAATAACAAGGAGGAATTGTATGACACACAAACCCTATTATTCAAAGATAGGTATCTGCAATATTTTTGTTTGGTTTGGGGCCGCTTTCACAGATACACAAAGCAGCTGGTCTGCACCTGGTTGGTACCTAAAAAGACCTTTGCTTGTGAGTAAGTACATGACTAAAAGTAAACTAATAACATCTAATCTACTTACACTTATAAAATCTTAACTTCAATATGGGTGTCCTGGAATAAAGGACAAAACAATTTTGTCAAGTTTTAGTGCAGAAACATTTTATATTTACATTATTAAAAATGTAGTTTAGGGCCAAGAGTGTGTATAGCCAGATATTGTTTCAGGTTTTGAAAGCATAATTTCTGTTTATTTTTCTGTCTGGAAGGTGGTTGATAATCTCGACAATCACCACATGGTCTGGCTGCTGGGCTTTCAGGGGTAGCTGTTCTTATTGCCAGTCTGGATCTTCAGTAACAAAAATCAATTTGCAATTAAGAAAATAAGGGATGACAGCTAATAGCAAAAGGGAGGTCCTGTGAAAATGCAACCATTAGGGTTAGACAACTCCTCATAGATCTGTTTTTGCAGTGTCTTACAACACAGCCCTTCAAACATTCTTCTGTGGGCATGATCAGAAATGAAATGCCTTTCTGTGGCAGTCCACCTGCTTTATTTAAGCCACAGCTGCAATTGTACTCTTTTCCTTTACCACTGCTGCACAATCCTCAAAACCATCTCTTCCATCCCAGGTATGAGAAGGAAATCACGGCTACTTGCTGCTGGGCTTAAGCAGAGATCCTTAATAGGAAAACTAGATTTTACTTAGGAGAATAACATCATATGGCAGGGCTATGGCAACAATAACACCTCTGCTGCCAGAAAACACTTACCCTGGGTGGCTCAGATGGTCCCAAATATTTAAGAGCATTTTTCTTATACTGTAAATTCCCTGTGGTACATTATTTTCTACTGAGAGGTAATAACTACCCTTTCTGTAAAGCAACTGGTCTTAAGTTTATTAGCTTGCAAGACAGAAAAATAACAGACACATATCACCAACATTTAACAAAGATATCTTTCACGGGTTTCTGTAATTTTTCACATGCACCACACTTTTCTCTAGTTAGAAAAACACATTTTGAACCACATTATGACTAACTTCTTATGAAGCAAAGCATATTTTTCCTAAAGGTCCTTAATGCTTTACCAAATACTGCATCCCTTTTCAGACAGTTCTGAAGGTTTTTGCAAAAGCAATAACATGTCAGTTTCCCCAGTGAAAGCTGTTTCAACCTTGCCACAGCAGACATACTATTTTCCTTGGCATCATGGGAGAACATCATCCTGTTTCTGCACTGAAGTGGAAACGATTCCACAAACACTTTTCATGTGAAAGTGACTTCTTCATACAGTATAAATCCCTATTCACACTTCTTTAAAAGTATAATATTAGCTTATTCCTTTTCAGTGGAGTTTTGGGTCACAAGAAGATGACGCATGTGATCATTCTTGGATGGTACATTTTATTGGTTATGTACATAGAGCTTTCCACTAGCTGTGGAAAGGTAGGGAGGGTAGGTAATGCACACAGAAGGCACAGCCAAACATGACTTCTTTTGTTTTGGAGTCCACTTTTGGATATTATTTTTAGCCAGAAAGAGTAAAGCGAGATTGTAAGGAGATAAAAGCCACCCTCAGCTCCTGTATTTTTGATTGGCAAATCTGTACAAAGTAACAGATGGTGCTTAGTGACAGAGAGTACATTATTGCTAGTTTGCTCTTACAGCAACCCCATCCACTTGAAATAACAGCAAGTTACCTGTGAACTTGCACGGTCACAGTGAACAGCCTGTAGTAGGGAAAAAATGGGGGGAGGAGGGTGTCATAATGGTAAAATTGTTTCTATTTTAAACTGGCCTCTGCAATTTTTGGAGTGTCAATTTTGATGTGCAAAGGGGAATTTGAAAAATTGCTCGTCCCAGGTGACTCAGCTTCTGAGTTGAACCACATGGAACTTCAGAAGCTGAAGCTGGATGTTGTGAAAGTCCTCTTCAAGGGCCTGGGACTCTACTGAGATTGTGGAAAACGTTTTTCTAGCTTAAATGGGCAGAGGAACAAGCTGGTGATTATTCTTTTTTAAAGTCCACAAATAAGTCCCAATACCCACTTGCTCTGACCAGTAATAAAAAAAATTCAAAGTAGAATTACTAAAATTCACACTAGAACAATAGTTGTATGTCATAGAATGTCAATACTATTGGCATGCACGCACCACAGCCTCAAATTGTCAATAACATGAAGATCCAGAGGGACTGATTTGCTGTTTCCATGACCCAAGCACACACACAAGGTCGACTCTAAAACCTGCCTGGGTGGTATGTTAGACAAGGAACGGGGATAAAAAAATTCAGAAGCAATCCAAGCTTCACACCAAAGAGAAGGGATTATGTCTAGGGCTAAAGAGGGGGAGTGCTGGTGTTTTATAGTGGAACAGTTTCATATGGCTTACAAGGAACATGTATATTTTTCCCTTTATTGGCTCACCTACTTAAAGGTGCACAAAGGCACAAGATTTTATTATCACAGTGCTAGTGGAGCATCAGCTGTGAGCTGGTGAATTCGGTGTTCCTGCACAATCCACTCATATGGGAAGCTCTACCTCTTCCTCACCCTCTCCTGCTCCAATACATGGATGTGTCAAAATGTTAACTTTTTTTTTTTCCTCAATGAGTGGCTGTTGCTAATTTGGATAGAAATTATTTGGCTACTAATGCTTATAGAAAAAAAGCATAGAACATTGGAAAATGTTTGCAAAATGTGGATAGTACAACCCTGGGTTTTATTTGGATGGTTTCCCAGGCAATGCAGAAGTGGAACAATAATGGTTTTACATTTTGAATTTGAAATAAGATGGCTTTTTTTTTTTTTTTTAGGTATTTCTAAGTACCACATCCAGATTCTAGCACTCAGGGTGCTTAGAAAACTTTGTTTCTCTCTTTCACGCTGCCACTAGGAGCAAAGTTGGCAAACAGCAAAAAAAGGCTTCCTAAGAGGTAGTGAATATTCATGTGGGAAATGCAAACTAGGGTTCCACATAGGATTAACACACCAAAGGTGTTCCAGGCAGCCTTACGGGAAGGATAAAAGTGGCTGCTTTTACACATTCTTTTATTGCTGTCAGATAACAGGAGGATCCAGTATTTCTCATGTTTGGGATTATTTTAGGACTACACCAAATTCAGGTGTTAAAGTGTCTTGAGTCACAGATTCCATTTTATCTTGAAATCAGCAAGAACTGTGGTGTTGCAAAGTGTTCTAATGAATAAACACTGCTGCTATTTATGTTATTTTATCTCTGAATATGACCCTTAGCTCTGCAGGATTTACTGTCTGAGAGAACCCAAAGACAAACATCTATGTGTTTATAAATTTTGTGTAAGGGCAGGTTAAACATTGAAAGCCTTTACATTCTTTTTCCACGGAGAACAATAACATTGACAAAACGACGGTGCCTGCAAAACAGGGTAGAGATGTGTTCTCAGGTCCATGTGTATCTTGTCTCTGTCTACCTTTACAGCAGTTATTTCAGTCAGTGGAGGGTTTCTTTCTCTAGCATGGGATGCTCATTTCGCATGGTTTCAGCAATGATTTTGAAGGTTTATTGAATAAAATGTAGGTCTTCAGAATAAAATATCTGGAACTCTTTCCAAAGTAGGTGAAAATTATGGTCCACAGTTTCTTCTGCTTTGTGTAGTCACTAAAGGAATACAAAGGTGCTTGTGTCCTCTGGCCTGGTCACGCAGCAGTAAGGTCCACAAAGGTCAACAAAAATCAGCAAAGCTGTGGAAGTTAGGAAGAAGAAGGTGGAAAAACAAGCTTCAGATCTGAGGAGCTTCTTTCAAAAGCCAGTTGTTTAGTATTCAGAGTCGATCTGTCCTTCCATATCCTTGTGCTTGAAAGACACATCTGTGTAGTTGACTGGAGACAATTTGCCGATCATGGAAGTAAACTTGGGGCTTGCAGTCAGCCCCTTATCTGTCTACACATACTGGTCATGCATGATTAATATGTGCTGTATTAGTCATGCGTAAACAAATAGTTCTGCTTTGAGTAGTACACATCCTAGACCAATGACAAATATAATAATTTAATATTGCCACCAAATACAATGGT
The DNA here is from genome assembly GCA_013399135.1 of Heliornis fulica. Taxonomy (NCBI): domain Eukaryota; kingdom Metazoa; phylum Chordata; class Aves; order Gruiformes; family Heliornithidae; genus Heliornis; species Heliornis fulica. The sequence continues at coordinate 313,834 of VXBZ01002400.1, forward strand.
TTTCTGTAACAGAGAATGCAGTTTGTAATTTGAAACTGTCATACAAAGGCAGAGTATTTGCAGAAGGGTTTTTATATAACAGCGGAAAAAAAGCAAATTTTTAGATGCTTCTCTATGTTCTTTTGAAAAGCATAGCATAATCTTAAAGTTCAGATTTTAAACTCTGACCTTCAAAAATAGTTCAGAATTATTTTTTTTTATTTATTTTAAAATTGCTTAATTTATCCCCTTTCAAAAGTAAATTGATTTCTGGTAGAATGCAACTAATGTTATATAGTCTATAAACAAAGATTATGAGATTGAGTTTCAAAATTCTGGAGTTTTAAATATTTATCCACAAGAGTCCCTTTAGCAGAATATATTTTCAAATCTTTTCTTTGCAATGCTAACATGTACCCCTTAAAGTTCAGCATTTTAGTTCTATCCCATAGTTGTTGCACAGTGGTGACTTGCAGGTATTACTTCTTGCTACATGATGCAGTCTAGGCAAAAGACTTTGGAGACATTCAAGACCAATCTGGACATGTTCCTATGTGATCTACTCTAGATGATCCTACTTGGGCAGGGGGTCTCTTCCACCTCCAAATATTCTGTGATTCTGTGACAGTCAAAGACAAATGGTTAAATCCATCTGTTTAGTCCTCAGGTCCTGAAATGGGCCAGACTTCATGGTGCTGAGTCAGTAAACAATATGTGCCATGGAAAAATGGCTTTATGCCTGGGAAAGGCAAAGAGAAGTCCTGAAAATTTTAGGTTTATCATCTTTCTTTTACTCAGTGTCATTAAGCAGTAAGGCTTGCTACATAAAATATCCTGTCTACCTGTGTGGAATCTGTCTTAAACTATTCACAGGACACTCACAATGGTGTGTGTTGCAGTAACGTAACATTTACTTCACAAGAACAGATTGTGTGTTGTGTTTTGTGGCACTGGAGGCACTTCAAACAGAAATTTATAGTTGACAGGTTACAAAGATGTGCTCTGGGTTCCCCCAATTTTATTGTTACAGGAAAACAATTTTCTTTACTAAAATTGGAAAACTTCAATACCCAGAGACTCATGCCTTGACTGTTACAGATGCATAGGCATATCAATATCTTTGCTGCAAGAGAAAGGTTAGTAAAAACACATGGCATTGTTAAAATTAACATATTGGTGTTGGGAACTGCTCTATAAATGACATTATTGTTGTTATACCTGGAATTGCATTTTGTACATTATGTATGCTTGGAAAAATCTGGGACATTGTTATTTCCCCTCCCTACAGTAGTCTGTAAATGGAGTGACACCATTAATGGAGGAGTCTATTAATGAGTGCTAATTATGTGATCAGTCTGAGTCAAATGGGATGAGTTCTCATTTTAGTATAATTGACAACATCAGTTCTTCCTTGACAACACAAAATAATAATGACAGCAACAATTAATAACTAGGAAATACACATTGTAAATTATACATCCAGGGTTTTATATGTGTGATAGGAATTTATACTGTGATAAATCTAGAGGGAATTGTTTTTATGGTTTTCTTATATTTTTACTTCACAGATTTCAGGAACAATAAAAATAAGTATGTTATAGGAAAAATGCTGCTGACAGTGGGATTAATAACTTATGAGTAAACTCTTTAGCCTCTAGTTACAATGAACTGGTTTTGAATTCAATGATACTGATACTGGAATATTAAAATGTTATATTAAAATTTTATTTTTACAACTAAAAATGGAATAAACTCTTCATAACCTGTGCTTAAGCTCGAGAGTCTTCTATAAATGCTATTCAGTATAGTTCAGTTCATTATCAATGTAATAGCCAAGTTGTTAATTTGAAAAGAAGAAAAAAGCATTGCATACTTTGCAGTTTTATAGGCTTTTTAGATTTCTTTATGATTTGTATTTTGCCTGACTAAAAACTAGGTATAAGTATGAAATATGATAAAACTTGTATTTTCTGTACAATAAACTTTATTTAGAGGTTTTGCATAGGTTGTACTAAGATGAACTTGGGGCTGAACTTTTTTTCACAGTCAATAAGATGCAATTTTTTTTGAAAGTTTTAGTACAAAAGTGGAAGATGAGTAAAACCAATGTTATAAACCCCTTAACTCCTAGGTTCCTTGTCTCCTGCCTCACCAGATCTGTCTGTCCTCATTTCAGTAGGCTTCATCCCAGGAAAACAGTCTGTCTCACCAGGGATTTAAAGACTAATGCTTTAATGAGTGTTAACATTAGAAGTGAATGCAGACCTGTCCGACACAAAATAACCAAGATAAGAGAAATAAATATTAAAAACTGATAGTCATTCTTATGTCAGTAATCAAGTTTCTAAAGTTATTTTAAGTAACATTTTAATATAGATATTTACAGTGTAAAGCTTTTATAAATTTTAATGACTTATTGGTATAAGATGTTTATATCTTTTTGCATGGAAAGCATTCTCACAGGAAATGTATATAAATATGTTCATGCAAAGACATTTCAGAAGAATCATAAACTGGATCAAGTTTGTATTGAAAAAATTAGACTCTTCTTCCTGCCTGATAGTGAAAAATCATGTGAAAGAAATCCCTCTAGGCTTTGTTTGAACAAATCCGTCTACTTTAATGACTTTGAGAGTGAAAGCTCTTGAAATACAAGAACAACACTATGGACAACATTGAGCTCTTTAGTCTCTTTTCTGCTAGACCTTTCCTGATTTACTGCTGGACTAAACTCATTAACTACTGGCTCTGTAATAGTCCCCAGACCAAATTTTACAACTTCCATTTCAACTTTCGTCTTCAGCTCAGTCTTTGACCTGCTGTCCTTGTTAAATCCTTACACGAGTGTTAGCTTAATTTCAGGGGGAATACTGGGGATTTTGATTTGTGGGAGATGGGGTGGGGGTGGGGAGTTATGCACTATTTTATGCTCCTTATATCACCCTTGAGTTTTACAGCCAAACTTTCGAAATAAGTTACTCATGTGAAAATAGCAGTAATCCTCTTCTGTCAGAATTCATACCGACCTACCATTTAAGTAACCAAATTTCTGACATGGGAATCCTCTTTTAAAGCAGTGTAGCACCAGATTCCTTAGCGAACTGTCTTTTCCAGAAACCAAATTTTTTGTACTTTCCTCCACCTACACTGCCACATCAGTATAAATTAGTGGGATGATATTTGGTAAATTACATCCTAGAAGGAAATGGAAACCTAGTGGGAAAATGTTTATGGCATATTTATCTTTAAACGGTTTTCAAAACTTACTATAAGCAAGATCTTTGAAAGTGGGTGACAGCAATTTAGAACCTATTTAAATCTGTTGACTTTTTTGTAAAGGGATATGTTACTATTTCTACTTAACTGAAATATATGTTATTCTGAAAGTTATGTGTAGGCTTGGATAATGTCTAGTTTTAAAACTTAAATGTAGAAATGCTTTGTTTTTTAAATTTGTATTTAAAATTTCATTGGTTGTTCTGAATGCCACCATTTTGATAATGAATTTGGTTTGGTGAGGAAGATTGTGACTTCTGGTAGAGAAACAGTGAAATGACATTACTTTGACCCGTATCATTATCAAGAAACCATCCCTACCCATTGTTAGAAAATGAAGATGTGATATTTTGTGATTTTTGCCACATAATGAAAGTCCAAGGTAAAAGCTTCTGTCTCAAAAATCTCTTGACAGATACCTTAAATTTCTACTTTAACTGTGGAGGCACTGAACAAACATAGAGGATGGAAGTAATGGGGAAGTCAACCACTGCTTTCTGTTATACATTAACATATTTCAGTATTAGCTGCTGACAGACGGAGCTGAGAAATACAATTTTAAATTGCTAGGAGCATGAGGATGAAAAGCAAGAACTGCCTTTGCAACTTGTGTCACTGCCTGCGTAAAGATAACTCAGGGGGGTTTAGAGGAAAAAATAAACCTTGTCTGTCTGCACAGCAATGGTGCATGCTGAATCCCTGCCCCCCTCTGCTGCACATGTACTGGCTGGCCAGCTGTAGACACGCTTTGTGTTAGAAAAGACTTTCTTCCCCATGGGAACAGTCAGGGTGTAATCACATTTTCATTACAAGACTGCAGGTTTTATGCCTTTTGAGGCCTAGTCCTAAGCATTTTGTGCAACTGGTACTGGGAGAACCAGAATTCCTGAGAAAAAAACGAGGACACAAATAAAAGTGTTTTTATGAACCTCACCTTGGCTATTCAGAAAGAACTTTCAAGCAGAGGTCAATTTATTAACTTACCAGGTTTGAGCAGCCACATCACAGGTTGGTCATAATAATCCATCTTATTTTTTGGTTGTCAACTAGTAGCGAGACCTCTAGGGAACCATTACAGAAGTGAGTGTACTATGTCATATTTCAGTGCATTTCCATATCTGTTTGTGGCATTAATCTTGATGTGTTTTGATTGTCTTGTGGTTCAACCAGTTTAAACTATTGAGAGCTCAAATTAGGGTGTTCTCTGTAAAGTTTTCAGCAAGTCATGCTGCTTGGTTTATTTAGACGTTTCAGTGCTTTACTAGGGATGCAAATTCAAGAAGAAAAGATCACATTAAAAAAAACTAAAAAGCACCAGCCAAAAAATAACTGCAAGTTCCCTTAAAGCTCCCTCTTTTGAGAAGTAGAAAACAGTTCTGCAAATGGAAAAGTAAGTCCAAATGTTGTGTTTTTAAGCACCAGCGGAAGCTTAGGCAGTAGAGTCCTGTGATACTTTCCAAACTGCACTTTGCATATTGTCCACACCATTCTTAATCAAAGAGTTAGTGAGGAGGGGGTTGTACAATCAATTTAAATGATAAGAAATGGGTTTGTTAAGTTACCACCATTTCAAGGGACCCAAGTGAGTCTGCCCAGAAACATTTGAAGGCTAGTTTATACGAACACCTCACCAAAAGAAATCATTCCCAAGTAATGAATTGTAAAACGGAACAATGAATATATATGAAATAAGGTCTTGTTTAAGGTAGAAAATACACACAGAGCTGGATTTGGATATATTTTTCTTATAGGTTCTATACCATCTTTATACCTACCATATCTCTCCTACCTATCATTTAGTGAAGTGCATTTACTTTTGTGTCCTTTGCGGTTGTTTAAACAAAAGTGTGGTTCCTCCAGGAATCTACACTCCAAATTGAACCACCATAAAGTATGAAAATAACAAACAAATGGGAGGGTAGGAAATTAAGAACAGGAGGTAAAGTAAATAAAAATGAAGAGCCAGAACTCCAGCTGCTGGAAATTAGTGTAGTTCTATTGCAGCCTATGCAATTACACTAACTGAGCAATTGGTTCGTTATTTTTATTTATTTTACCCTTTGTTCCTTCCCTCGGTTGGAGCTTTGAATTAATGGAGCTGAATTAACATCAGCTGAAGAGCAGTTCTATTGTGCATCCTCTTAAGTAGCAAAGTGTGTTAAGGAGAGGGAAGGAGCAGAGTGGCTAGTATCTGAGGGGGCCTCTGAGGGAAAAGTCTCATATCTACCTGGACTGTAGATGTGCTTGAGCACATACTCTCAATTTTTGTTTTGTTCTGCTTTTGTTTTTTCTTTTTCTTTCTTTTTACCATTTTTGAAATTATTTTTTTCAGTACAAAAGACATTTCCTGCTCAGATTTTATTTCCCGTAGATGTTATGCAGTAAATCTCTCCTGAATCAAAGACATGATCCCTTGTTCCTTCAGTGCTTAAATATATATATGTAGGCTTGTACATCATTACTTGAAAGTGCATTAAAAGGCCATTAATCTGTGAAATGCTCTGAAGCAAGGAGACCTAAAGGTAAGTGGATTTGGAGTGCTAATTCATCTGCCTTTTGCATTAAGGTGCAGTCTTTAATTACATATTCTTACATGCTTGAGGCAGACCCCTACAATTTCTTATTTCTTTTCATTATTCACTGCAGAGCCCTTTCACAGCTTTAAGGCTTGAATTAAATGTGGAACTATACATTTGCTTTTGGTCTCATTTAGGACATTCATCAACGTACCAGCTAGGTACCTGGAGAATATTAAGGCACTTATCTCCTCATGACATACCGGGCTACTATTTCAGTTTTCCAGAGAGAGAGCTTTGAAAGAGGGAGAGAGCTGTTTAAAGTGATACCAAGGGAGATTTAACATGGTTTGGAAAAAATAGAAAATTAGAGGACAAGGCATCCTAAATTCAGAAACATCTTGTATTTGGTGGTGCCTATTTTTTAATGGGAAAAAAGCGAGTTGGCGTCAACACAATATTGTCATGTGCAAGTATAATAACCTCACTATGCACTCCTATTGGACATTTGGCTGTGAAGAGTTTTTACATAGATGCTAACCATCCCAGCTACAAAGCTGCCCTTTCTAAAATTCAGTCTCAGAGGAGGTGGCTGTTGCTGAGGTCAGTAGCAAGATGGAGAAGCTTGTCACCCTCCTGCTGATGAATGCTAGAAATGACGGGCTTCCCGACTGAGGTCACAGCCCCATGAGCTTAGAGCTTTTTTCAAAAAGTGAAATTTCACAGTACAAGGAAAAGTCACTTTTGTGACCTGTTGGCTCTCTCCATGCTGACTGTTAAAAGGATTACTGCAAACAATGGAGGTGTTGAACTTGAAATAACGTTCTATGACATTAAGTACAAGGCAGCACAGTTATAGAGGTGTATTGTAACTACTAAAGTAGAAAACATGTTACTGACAAACATGTCTTCAAATATGCATATGGTATCATAGCCTTTACTTGATGCCAGATGCCTAATTCAAATTGTACTTTGCTTTCAGGACAAAAAAAAACAGAAAAATTAATTATAATGAGGAATTCTACAGAAATGGAATGGGATAATTTTCATTGTTGGTTGAACTGCACAATCTAATGGTTCTTTTCTGGATCTTCATATTAAGCAGGTAAAACGAGGAGTTTATTTTAAGCATAAAACTTCTAAATTTGAAGAAAACCAGATACCCTGTTGCTGTAATAATGAATGTTATTTGGTGAAATTCCTACTCATATCGAAATATAAATTGTGAACATCCCTCTTTATTGGGTCTCTCAAGTTTTTCTATTCCTAATAGCCTTTTCGAGTTACTCAACTTAACTATGTTTCTGTGAAGAGACTAGTTTTGAAAACCACATCACTGGGAGAGGAGTCTATTTTTTCATTACTGATTCTGAATTTTTTTGTAATCAGGTAGAATTCTTGACAAGTGTTTTCATTTCCTCCATGAAAAAGACAAGATATATTTTTTAAATACATAGTGATGTGTATCTCTTGCAGGGAAAATCTCCAAGTTAATAGCAAAGGTGATAATTCAATTTTATATAGTGACAAGTAGTAGCTATCATGCATTATGATTATCAAGATAACCTACCCCTACCAGCAGCTAAGGAGAAAAAGAGTGCCTTAACTCAGGAAATATGTAAACAAAAGGCTGAGATGTATTTTGAACATATGGATTCCATTCACATTATTTTCCCATACCACTGAAAACTTTAATTATATCTGATCTGTGCTAATGAGCATGAAACGCGCACTCTAGCTGTAAAGCAGGTGGAGCCATGGGTTTTTTGCTGAAAATGTATTTGTACTCTCTCAAAATCAGAGGTATGTGTGGCTCCCCTCTTATTAGCTCTGTTACTTTCTGATCAAAATTATGACGGCGGCCTTCCTGCCTCCTCCTGGGAACTGGGAGAGTCTAAATTCAGTTCTTGGTGCAGAGTTATTTTTAAATCCCAGGAGACTGTGGGTAAGGAATGTGTGGCAGATCTGATGAGCAGGATTTACCGAGCCGCAGCAGGAAACACCACACCGCAGGCTCACTGAGCCTGGTTTCTGCAGCACACACGGATGTGCTGGGTGGTACCTGGAGCATCGATCTAACTGGGATCAAAGACGTCCCATTGCCTCATGTCAGCGGGCAAAGAAATATTCTGTAAACTTGCTCTTAACTCTCATGTGAGACAAGATTTTCCTGATTCCTTTACTTGGTGCTTACTTGGGTTGGATCATGTTCTGAGATCTACAGTTTTCTAGTTCTAGCAAGATATGTTTTTCCCATTTAATATGATGGTGACTCTTCTTACAGTCTTATACTGTCTGGTCTCTTCTTGAATGCTTAATACATTCTTAGATTCGATGCTGTCTTGCTTCAGCAAGGAATGACATAAGAGAGGAAAAAGATGAGGGAAAAATAGAAAGGCTGGTTGTGCACTATGTTAGGAAGTGTCTATTTTTGACTGTAAACCTACAGAAAAATCACAAGGGCAGGATAATAAGATTTCCTCTCCAAAATACGTTTTTTTTAAACTCTTTTTGTTGGGATTTTAGATGTTTTTCTCTTTGGCCACTTGTAGAAAACAAGCTAAGACAAAAGTTGTGGAAGCACAAATGGGAATTGCTTAGGAAATTCTATACAGGAAAGCGTATTTTTAACGTATCAATCTCAAAGCACAGGAAAAAAAAAAAAAAAACGATTTACCGGTAGGTGTCGATATTTGAATCTTTGATTCCAGTTTCTTTGCCTGTCTCCAGCTGGGGCCCATGCTGCCCAGGAACTTGATTAGCGAGCCACGTAGCTTCCCTGGACAAGGATTACCCATGGTATATTCGGTATATTCACTTTTATTGCCTCCCTCCAGCTTATGGGGAACAATTTACTTAAACTTAATTTACTTAAAACTTAATTTACTTAAAACTTAAACTGTTTTATCTTGGAACAGATCAAGTAGGAGGAAGACCAGCTCTTCTGTGACTGTTCCTTACTTTTTCTGTCATTACTTATCTCTGCAATGAGACGTAGCAGTTATGGAGGAAAGGGAGACATCATCTGTACCTTGTATAAAGCTCAAATGATTGAAATTGTTATCTCCTTCAAAAAAGTTAATATGTTATTAAATTGTTTTCCTGTATTTTAAAAAATTAGACCTCTCACAACTGTCCTCAGTAATACTAAACCTGAGCATTATTTTTATAGGTAAGTGGCAAAGCCCACTTTCAATATAATTTTTATTAACTGTTTTTTAACTTAGAGCGCTGATATTCCTAAGGGTGCTTGCCTAGCCCACAGTTAGTTAATGCAGTTAATGCAAATTACAAATGTATATTACTTTTTAAGTGTAAATCGAAATTGAAGTTTAATTGAAAATATTTTTCATTTAATGATGTGAAGGTTTTTATGGCTTTCTCCAACCGATACATTTATAAAGATAAGTTCTTGGGAATTAAAGAGAGCACACTTCCCAATATCTACCTAATACCCTGTCTAAATTTCCTTAAAGGCTCAAGTAGTTACTCAAGTGAACACTCTAATACAGTCAGCTTTCATATTTGCTAATACAATTGTTACTGTCATCGCATTGAGAAAACTGCAGAATGAATTGAGTCCTGAGGGAAACTGTCCACAGGACAGATATCATAGCTATTTCCACAGGGTAAAGATAGTTGTGTATTAAAACACAGAATGTCTCCTGAGAGAGGCTGCTGCTCTTGCAGCCGGTTGCATGAAGCACCAAATAGTTTGGGTAATTTCAGACTTGTATTTTTTATATTAAAGACATTTGGCAACAACACATGCTCCAGAAAAATTTATACAAGGTAAAGTTTGGCTGGTGAGTTCTGCCTTTCTGTCTGATGTAAACATATTTATCCAATGGATTAATTTTTTATGGTCCAGCCTTTCTATAAAACTACTGTTGTATTTCTATTTACTGGTTTTAAAACACTGTCTATGTGGGTGGGCAAAATGATAATACTGCCCATGCCAGCTGGCCACCTAAATGTCTGACTGTGTGTGTCCAACTTTGTTCAGTTGTTCACACGACATGAAGCAGGGCTGTGACCTCGCTGATACTCCTGCTTGTAAATGTAAGCTCGGCTATAAAAACCCCTGTGATTCCGTCAACAGTAGGTTGCTCTGTGATGTTTCCTGAACTCCTCTGTTTGCTGAACCTAGTGGAAATAAAAGGGGTTTTGCATCTAGAAAAGAAAAAGGTACTTTGAATGGGACCCAAAATTGTTGTGGTTAGACCTGAATGTAAAGATTATTAAAATATATTTTGCTTAGAGTCTACCAAAGGAGATCACAACTACCATAAAGTCATGTGCTTTTTCAAAACCCCAGGTCTCCTTTTGGGCTTCAAATGCTTTGGTTATAGGTGCACAGGACTACAGAGCTTCAAGAGGTTGCTTAAAGTGATTTTCTACATGAGGCTTCAACCAAAGTTCTGCCAGCAAGGGAGGACAAACACTGTGGTGTGACTCAGCATGTCATAACACCGAGGGCTGAAGTGGTGTTTCAAAGAATTACTTTTACTGGTGTTACCTCCCTGTCTCAAACCATTGGAGTCACCATTATGAATGTTGTCAGCAGCAGCATTGCTACTTGCAGAATACAGCAGGTATGAGAGATACAGTACAAAGAGTGGAGCCGGCTGTGTGAGGGACTGCCACTCCATGCTGGATTTGTCTGGGTGCTCTTTCTAAAAGTGTTTGGTGTTGGGTACTGTCAGAGGTTAGCTGGACCTTCTATACAACCCTAAGCATATACATTTTATGAAGAGTGAGGTAACACTGACTAGTGAAAGTAGAACATTTTGTGACCGGGTGTTAATAAGAGCCATCCAGAGAGGGGTATGAACAACACATTGGCCAGTATGTTCAAGTACTGGTGTTCTTCAGGAATACCGACAGAGACAGATAACGTACTAGTGACTCCTATGAGCAGATGTTCAGGAATCTACTTTTGTTTTTCCAGGGACCATAAGCTCAATGCTGACAACTCATCAGAGCCCTCAGGGTGTTTCCCCGCAGCAGGGAAAGTGAGAACCTTATTGCTACCACCCAGGGACCTTTGTGCTGCCATGCTTGCTCCCACCACTTTGTCCTCCCAGAGATGATCTCCAGCAGCAGCAGCACTGGAAGACAGAGGAGCTAGAGAAAGGGTGGGATGAAATTAAAGCAGGTACCAGCAGCTAAATCTCTGTGCTTCTGCTGGCACTTTCACAGGAAGAGACTTCCAAAAGGACTTCATAATAGCCTCCTGAAACCACAGCTGAGTTGCCCAATTGTGCTTTTGAAAATTTAAGAGTTTCAATGTGATTTTGAGAGCTGGTTCACAACAGCATTTATTGTTTTATCTTTCTGGTTTTTAATTAACCACAGGGGTGGATGGAGTGGCAGATCTACCTTGCCTTCCTGCAAAACTAGCCTGTCACTCCAGCTCCACTTTCTGCTGCTGGCTGCTCCTGCTAAACTCACTGCATGCCAGGGCCTGTACTCTGATGTGGGCAGTGGAATCACAGGACGGTTTGTTTGGAAACCATGAATATTGTTTACAAATCTTCTCACTTATCTCTGTGCCAGCTTTGCTTAAATGGGTCGGGCTGCTTACTCCAGCCCCAGGTTATTTCTGACTGTTCTAATTCAAATGAAACAGGCAGCAGGCCTAAGGCATTTTTCTCTGAAAATAATGCACAATTAAAAAATACAAAACAAAGCAAAACAAAACAAAACTGAAAAGCATAGAAACAAGATCTCAATTTTGAAGCTTGATCAAGATTGACAAACTAACCTGGAAGGAAGTCAGGAAATAAATGTTCAAGGTAAAATAAATAAATAAATGATAGAGTATTTTAAGACTAACCACAGGGTTCTTTGAGTACAAAATAATGGTATCTACTGAAGAGACATTTCACATTGTTTTAGAGGTGTATTTGATTCTCTGGCTTTAATGTCATACAGAGAAATCGGCTTTCTGTTCCGTTCCTGGAGGCTACGAGGTGTGACTGGCACTGATAGGGACAAGACCTCGTTCCACTGATTTCAGGGGACTGAGCCAAGGGATTGCATCCAGTCCTTAGAGGCCTTCAGGAATAGGTTATGCCATCTATGGTTGTGTTAATTCCTGACTGGTGCACCAAACAAGGAACACATATTTTCTTACACTTCTCCTCAATTAGATGAAAGTCACACCACATTTATATACAGAATTACTGATCCTTCTCATTAAACATGGATTTTACTTTGTCACTACAGAATTTGTTAAAGGTTTTGTTCTTAAAGATTTTTTTAACTATTTTTCTTCTTCCCACCTGCCCCAGCATCAATGGAGAAGCTTTCCTTCTGTATGAGCTTCTAGGAAGCAAGGAGTGTGGACTGTGCCTTGTGTAACAGGTATGCCTAGTTTCTTCTCTGCATGTAAATGATACTGCAAATCCTCAGTGGTGCAAGAGTGTTTCTGGGGAAGCCTTGATATTGGGGAGCCACTATATCTCCTCTTTATATGTCTTCTCTATATACAGCAATCTGCTTGTTGCTGTATAAATGTGTAACAGAGCATTGCCTTACGTAACGGCGTGCTGATTTCTTTGCAGTTGCACACAAATTCTACCAAAATGTACACATTTTACACAAAAATATTTGTAAAGAAACAAAATCCCCAGTACTGCTTCTTTTTTATTTTTTTGCAGGAGTAACAGCAGAGAAAACTCGAAGTCTTTCTATAAAGTTGTGCTCAATGTCTCAGGTAAGACACATTTTGAAGTTTTTCCTCCCTTTTCTGTGTGTTCTGGTCTCTGTTTTGTTTTAACTGTGTTTTTCATTTCCCCTTTTTGGGGAGGAACACAAGACCTGCCCTGACTAGGAGAGGTGAGTCCTCATCCCTACTTTGTGTCCCTGTTTCCCCTGCCCTTCCCAGCTTACTTTGAGTCACAGCGCAGTGCCGCGCGTTCAACCCACAGGCAATTTGGTTTATGTCAGTTCCGCGTCAGATTTGGGCAGTCAGCATGTGAACATTAGGGTGGTGTTTGTGGATTGATGGTGATGAGCTAATGCTGTCATAATGGGCTTCTCATCTGCTGGTCCTTTGGAGTTTAGGTCCCGATCTCAATTAGTCACCGTGACTGTAAACATTCGGAGCTGGCTGGTGATTACTGTGGTATCAGAGATAGGGGCAGCTCCTGGGTGAGAGCTGGGGTCTCGAGGGGCTGCTGTGCCCATCTTTAAACTCCTGGTTGACATTAAACATGGAACAGCGGGTGAATGCCATGCAGCAAATTTTTTTTTAAAGTCATGATTTTTACCATTACTTGAGTTCAAAGTATGCCAAGTTTCGAATGAAGGTCACTGAATTAAATACAGATGCGGCACAAGAGAAGCAAATCCACTTAATCTGGTATTAACACACTTTAAAATGTATTTTTAAATACCTAGGACTAAATTATAATTCACTGAAAATGTGCCACTGACTTGAAGAGCTAAAGCACAGTTCAGTCTCTATGGGTTCAGTCTCCTCCACGACTTCTAAATGCCACTTTGCATTTACAGGAGGTTCATCCTGTACCATTTTGGAGACAAAGTGCTTTCCCACTTGATGTCCATCTGTATTTTATCACTCAGATTTTGATGTGAATTAATGATTATTATCACATTATTGAGAAATTCAAATAGAGAAAATGTATCTGCAGTGTTTCCTGATGCTGCCCCTGTGCTGTTACTCCACTTCTAATTTCTGCTATGAGATGATGTGACTGACTGATCGGACCACTGAGGAAACAAGAATCTGCTATCTGAACGTGGATTTCAGGGAAGCCTCCACTTGTATTTCTTGACATAAACTGTTCCACGGTGTTTAGTTTTACTGCATTCTGCCACTGAACAATGTTCAATCTTTTGTGGCTGGTAAAGTGAGTCTTTCATATGTGAGGTTTGGAAATACCTTTGAAACCTTTTGAGGCAAAGAGAGGAGCAAGTTAGCATTAACATGTTCAGGCATTCAAAAGGCAACATGACATGCAAAGCAGTTTCACTCTTGGTTCCATGTACTTGCAAGGATAAAATGGTTAGATTGGTAGCTGTGTCAGATGAATATAGCAGAAATTATAAGGAAAGGAAAAAGGATCTTTAATGTCTTCTGAGATTATAAATGTAGCACTCAGTGTTGGACTGAAGGAGGTATGTTCTTAAAGGGATTAAGGAAATATATGTCCCGCTGGAGATTGCAGAGAATCAGGCATTTCATTCTGGACCTCACAAGTTCTGTAAAATTACAGATTTAATAAACAAACCATTTTACGTCTCTGTAAGGAACTTAGTGGGGATTTCGAAAGTCAAACACTGAGGACCCTTGCTTTGACTGTGGTGGTAAAAGTAACATCTGCCTCAGACATTTTAACAACAGACTGTTCAGATCATTTTTTTTTTTTTCAGCCATGGTAGGAGACTTGACAGACAAAAGCCATCCTACCCCTCGTTTCTAGACTTATATCTCCCAGCTGAACTAAACCTTACATCAAAGTGCTCGCATCAAGGACATTCATATTTAATTTTACCTTTATCTTTCAGATGTTCAGTTCATTACAATAATTTTTGTGGTTTCCTAATTAAAACAATAGCAGACAAATAAAAGAAAAACAATATTTTTGTTGATCACTTCTCTGGGATGTCACAAAATTTATTCTTTATTTTCTCCTAATCTGAGACAAAAGACCTGGCTGAAATTTCTGCCAGGTTCCCATATATTTAGGACCCTGCCCAATGTGATTCAGACTGCTACCCACAAGTAAGTTATTCCAGTGATGAGGATGCCTGTGTGGCCCCAGGATAGGGAACAGACCTGAGATCATAGGCCAAAGTGTCTCTTTACAATGCACATTGTTATATGTCCGCGATAGTGTTAGCTTGGGGTAAACGCAAATACAAAGAAGAAAGGAGGCCAAGGATCTTCATTGCTGCTTCCATCCATGAGGCTTCTTTCTCTTCCATTGCTCTGTTTCGTTGTCATCTCTTGGGGATAAAGCTCTGCCCAGTGCTAACCCTCCACCAGAGACCCACTGATGCTTTCAGGTTTCCTGATATCCTTGGTGCCTGGCATTTATTTTTTTTAGTGATTGTATGATTCTTATGGTTCATAAAATGTTACAGGGACGTTAGCTGCTTTTCATGCTTTTGGTTTTAAGTTTCATGTAGGTGCTTGGTTAAAGATTTTGAGTTCATGGTTGCAGGAGTTTTGTGAAAGCTCTACTCTACAAAATTTATTTCCCCGAGGAAAATTAGAAGGCAAGTTTCAGACAAGGCACTCAGAAAAACAAAGCCAAACAAGGAAAAAGATAGAAAGAGCTTGAGGAGCATTGAAAACTCTGTTTTAGTATGGAAATCTGTGAAACAATAGCTTGCAGGGTCTTATCATGATGTATTGTCTGTATTTCAACACATGGTCTTTGTAAAGCGGACAAAACTGGTTTTATTAAAACATCACCGACAACAAAAAGTGCATTTCCCCAAATCATCTCTTCTCCTGGTCAGAATTTATTTTGTCTGGCAGGTGTAGCCCCTTTACTGCAGCAAAAGATGAAAAATTTGGTAACCTAACTGTGAAATCTCAGGGAGATGGCACCCAGCTGAACACTCAGTCCTCTTCTGTGAAAGCTTTCCTTGCAATCTGTTTTCCAATAGTTTCCCAGATTTCCCTCCTACTGCATCAACAACTTCATTTAGCTTTGCAGCTGCTCATACCCTTTCTCATGTGGAAAATACATACTATACAACCAGAGAGGTGAAGTAAGAAGTTTTTTTGGTGACTCTGAGATCCCTTGAAGTTTCAGCAGTTGGAATATAGGCTTACAAGATTAAAAACTCGGTTTTAATCCCGAGATACACATGCCTGTGCAATGTGTCTATTTTGATTTATTAGAGACAGGCAAATACTTTGCAAAGGTCTCTAATCTTTGATGTAACTGATGAAATATTTATCTCGGTGCCCAAAGTTGTTAGTGATTTTGTTTCCAAGTTCCAGGGTATATATTTAGCAAAACATCAAGAATTTGGTCCAAGAAAGTGATTAATTACAGCCCTAAAGTAGCACATGAAATCCACCATAGGAGACAATTTAAACTGGGATCACAAAAACCCCTTCACAGCCAGTAAGAGATTGCCTACAGATGCATAGGATAAAATGCCAATAAGGGTGATGCTTTTTAAATAATGATTCCTCTCTGGAACTTAGGTTCCCTGCACTTTAAAAAAAAAAAAAAAATCTGTGTCATATACGCTCTTCCTTTGTAGGAACTTGAACCAAGTGACAACCTGGTCAGTGCAGTCACCCAAGAGGCAGAACTGTGGCGTGGTGTTGGACCGCTGCCCTCCACCCAAGGAGCTCCCAAGCCAGCGCTTGTCCCCGTGCTCCTGGTTTGTTGTTCCTCACAGAAGAGTTTCACAGCTCCCAACTTTGCTGACCCAGTAGCTGACACTGTGACAGCTGCACCCTCTTGCATCCTTTTCCTCTTCCTCCTCCCATCTCTTAGTCTGAATCGGAAGTGCAGGCAGCTGCGGTATTTTATTTTCATTCCTCCACATGCTTCCAGATGATGTAATTCATGTCATTTGTATTCAGTCCCCTCTGGTTTCTTGGACTGACATATTTTGCAGCCAACCATACTTAGTAGGCTGGAGCTGTTCCCCTTGTTTTCTCATCAGGCTTGTGTCCAGCCCTCATAACTAAAGGCAGGTGATGTGCACGCCAATGTTTTACCTCATTCAGGCTCCCTAGTGCCCTCTAACTCTGAACTTCTCAAGAATAAGAAGAAGCTGAGTACAAGCCATCGTTTTCAGCTCTTGCCTATGAGCCTATAAACCTGTGTAGGTTTGTATCTTAGTTGGAATTCAAAAACTCCTTTGAAAACCAAAATGTTTCCTTTTTTACATCCAAATCACTGAAACAGATTATCCTGGGTTTTCTTGCAGAGCGTGGTTACTGTAATTAGCTGGATAATTTGGAAATATTACCCTGTTGAGAAAATAGCGCTCGATAGAAATACCTGCATATGAACAGCTCCAGGATCACTTACTCTGTATGTGTATGAATCCTTCATCTCTACTGTCGACTTTTGCACTTGAACCTACTGTTCTGCTTTCTACACCCACTGGATTTCCTGAGAGTGTCAGAAGTCTTTTTCCTTAACTTTTCCACAGCCTCTTCATCAATCTGATTTTACACGTACTGCATTCATTCCCCAGTGCCTCCGTGCTTTCTTCATGCATGTAAGCAAATGAAAATGAAAATCAAGAAAATGGTGAAAATGTTCAAAGCAGCATTCTTACTTCACCACCTGGGTAAAATGGATTGTGCACTGGGCCTGTGAAGCATACCTGCCTCTTGGTCAATTCCAGGTACTTCTCCTGCTGTTCATCACTGACTCTAAACTGTTACTAACTAGGTATTACTTCAGACATCTCCCGAGTTATTTCATACAGCTGGTGCAAAGCCACAAAGAAAATAATATTTTGTCACTTAAGAAGATTTGATGGTGATCTGACAAGACCTCAAAGTTCTTGTCCGCTGGTAACAAAGTTCAGAGCTAGTCTGTTTTGTTGGTAGTCTTTCTTGAGGACCCCATCAAGGACAGCTTTATGGGCATGTTCAGAGGCCTCTGCTCTGGCTGTAAAATGTTGCTGACTAAAAGGGTGAAAGATGAACCAGCCATAAGCCTTCTGAGGGTTTTGTCCTGGCTATCTAGATGGTGTTTTTGCTTGATTCCATAGTTCCATCTGATATATTCTCAGTACTGAGGAGTGTCAGGACCAAGTGCCTCACATAGCAGAGAGTTCAACCTGGCAGAGGGTGAGGAGACCTCTCTAAAAAAAGCTGATGTGGCATTTTACGCTACATCCCCTGTTCTTAGTTGTTAATTTCATGCCTTCACGCTTTATAATTTGTGGAGCTGGAGAGGAGTATCCAGTGATCTTGGGACAATATTTTCTTTATGCAAATTTCCTTCTGTAGAGAACGTTAACCTCTGCCATTGGCATTGACAGACAAGAGTTAAAGTTTCATTTTAAACACACAGTTCTGCCAGAGCATACCTAATGCTCTGCTGTGTTTATAAGATAATTGTACTTAATGACATTTAACTTTAGAAGCTTCAAACTCCAGGCATGTTAGTCCCTTCCATGGTGACTGCTTGGGAACAAGTATGTAGGGGCAGGGAGCTTTCAACAGGTATTGTGGTGCAGGATTGTTTGAACTTAATGTATTTCAGCTTGCAAGTGGTGTCTGCTATTGCCTTAAAATAAGTGTTATTATTTGTTACCATTACAAAAACGAGTCCCCTACAAACAGTAGCTGCCAGCTGGTACTGGGTTTTAAAACTCTTTATAAATAGAGATTTCCAATTACTTTGGCAAAAGCCCAGGAGAGTCTTATTTTTGTTGCATGCAAACTCTGTTTGCAGGAATTCATATGGATGCATTCCATCTCCAGTAAAAAGTTACATTATGCTGCAGGTGTAGGGCACACACAACCAATAAAACACAAATCAAAGCCTCACAGGTTTCAGCCATTGTCCATTTCTCATAGCTTATGGTGTCACCAGGGAGTGTATGTTCTAAGCCAGAGCTGGGCAAGACATCTTTTTCACTTGCATAGGAAGAAGTGGCCAGTTTTAGCAGAGCAGCACAGAATATCCCTCTCCCACTGCCTGTCTCCTCCTTCTTTCCCTCCTGCCTGGGGAGAATGTGCTGCATCACTCTGCATGTGAGAGGTGGTGGGAGCTGAACCAACAGCCTCATCTACAGCACCATCCAGCCAAAGTTGCACAGAGAAGTAGATCTCTGTGCTTATTGACCATCAGCCCTGGAGTTTTCTGAAAGGCTGAGGCTGTGATTGCAGCTGCCTCATACTGGGAAAGTCTGAGCTCAGTTTCTGTGGAAAATCACAGCTATCTGAGCTTCCTAGCTCCTAAGTTCAGATAGTGAGAAAGGGCTCTCCACTTTGAGTTTGCTGTCTTAAGAGGAAGGGTGTTGTGTTTGTGAATTATTTTCTGTACTCATTTCACTACTCCTCCCTCTTCTCAGTTTCCATACCCACAACCAAAAGAGATGCAGGCATTAACTTTTGATGACTTGATAAAATTAAGTCAGTGTATATTATTTACAAAATATTCAGTCAGAAACTTCAAATTACCCAGAATTTTAAAAAGGAGATTGACAGGGTACCTAGATTTAGTGTTTGCCTAAGCACACAAAATTGGAATCAAAACTGCCCATGAGTATAAAAGAAATGTAGAACATTTACTTGGCTGCCAACGAATTCACATTCAATGTTTGCTTTTCCCAAATTTCTTGTTTTCTTGAAGTTTCCCTTTATTGCTTCATTACTACAATCCACTTCCAATGAAATATATTAGGTGAAGAGCCCTCCAGTAAAGGCTCGTCAGGTATTTGCAGGGTTTTCTATTTTAACATATTTCACATTTTTTAGCAAATCCAATGAGGCAGAAGGGTGGCTGCATTCTCTGGGGAAATGCCATACAAGTAACCAAAAGGGGACCAAGCAGTGTCTGCAGAGGGGGAGCACAGGCTCTGAAAGGAGCTGAGTTCTGGAAAAGCCTATGGCCATCGCCCTTCCCTCAGACCCCAGAGCTCAGCACCACACAGGAGTTATCTGCGAGACGTGGGGAGCTGCAAGGGAATTTTCCTGTTGGAAAAGTTATTTAAGTCCCTCTGCCTCGGCAACGTGGAGCCTGGGAGCTGATAACGGCAGCAAGGGAAAAATAACCTCCTGAGTCTGGGGAGGAAAAGGGAAAGGAGGGGCAGGATTGGTGACTTTCACCTTCAAAAACCAGCGTGTTGAGATTACATTGAAGCAGGAAAAGAGAAAAGCAGAAATCCCTTTTCCTAGGCTACCCAGTAGTGCTAGTAAGGGATAGTGGCTCCCCCCATCCTGAATGGCAGACTTTGGTGCACCCTGCTCCCGGCAAAAGAAGCTGCTGCCCATCCTTCCCAGAGGCCTGCAGCTGCATCCTCAGCTCGTTTGTGATTCCTGACACTGTGGGTACCAATCTGGATCAAGATACAGGAGCATAAAGCATCCCACCTCAACTAAAAGAGATGTGGGTGTATATGTATATGTATATATGTCTGGAACCCCCAACACAAGAAGGACATGGACCAGTTGGAGAGGGTCCAGAGGAGGGCCACAAAGATGATAAAGGGGCTGGAGCACCTTTCCTACGAGGACAGGCTGAGAGAGTTGGGGCTGTTCAACCTGGAGAAGAGGAGGCTCCGGGGAGACCTTCTAGCAGTCTGCCAGTACCTCAAGGGGGCCTACAAGAAAGATGGGGAGAGGCTGTTCAGTAGGGCCTGTTGTGACAGGACAAGGGGTAATGGTTTTAAAATAGAGGGAGGGAGATTTAGTTTGGATATTAGAAAAAGTTCTTTACTGTGAGAGTGGTGGAGCACTGGAACAGGTTGCCCAGGGAGGTGGTGGATGCCCCATCCCTGGAGACGTTCAAGGCCAGGTTGGATGAGGCCCTGAGCAACCTGATCTAGTTGGGGGTGTCCCTGCTTCTTGCAGGGGGGTTGGACTGGATGACCTCTGGGAGTCCCTTCCAACTCTAGTCATTCTATGATTCTATGTACTTTAAGAAAACAGCCCACTTTGCAGGTTGATAAAAACAAGTATAACCCCAGGCTGGCCACACATAGGTGTGTTTTAGTGAAACTTGTGCTGTCATTTCTCTCTTTCAGTTTTTTCCTGCACAGACAAGACCTTCATTCCTTCCTCTGAATTTTGCCCTTGCTCATTTGCATGGCAGTGTGATCATTGTGCAGTCTGATGGGGACACAGAGCCAAATCTGACTTTAAACATTTGATAGAGGCTGTCTTGTAAAATATACGATTTACCAACAGCTGCGGCGATTCTACAACAAAGACATGAGGGTAGTAGAGGACTGGGACACAAGTTTGTTTAAACAAATCCAATAAAGTTATCAAGGGAAACTGAAGGAAGTGGGTCACCAGTTTCCTGATAATATTTACGGCGGTCCAGAGATAAGAGAACTGGAAAGGAGGCCCCTCTTTCTCCCATAGTTTATCACACGGTTAATGCAGAAAGATGAATTGTTATAGGGTAAACTCTGATGTCATGCACTAGCTTTGTCACTCAGACCATCTGTGCAAAAACATATATAATGGTGTGGAATTTGGGGCAAGCACGTGATGTTACAGATTAAGATTCTGAGTGAAAGAAGAGGGAGAATGATAGATTTCTGCAAGGCACGTATTCTGAAAGCGAAAGGGGAGCAGCGAGCACAGAGCCCTGTGCTGAGGGGCTAAAGACTAAGAAGTATTTGAATGTAGTTCCTCTGGCTCTCATGCACAGAAGCATTAGGCAATTATCACCCCTTGATTTCAAGGTCTGAAACAAAGAAAAATCTGGCCTGATGGCTCTGGGCTTTGAAGTGCCGTTCTTTACTGTGGCATGCAACTAGTATGGATACCT
This sequence comes from Heliornis fulica, assembly GCA_013399135.1. Classification (NCBI taxonomy): domain Eukaryota; kingdom Metazoa; phylum Chordata; class Aves; order Gruiformes; family Heliornithidae; genus Heliornis; species Heliornis fulica. Next base: position 335,078 of record VXBZ01002400.1, read on the forward strand.
TCAGCAGAGAAATGTTAACTTTAAGGGGAAGTAGTTCTGGTGCCAATGGCAAACTGAGAAGAACATTAGCAGTGACTTTCTCCTTCCTTTTGCATGCCCAGCCATACACAGAAGTGTCAGGCCACATGCAGAAGTGAGTACCATGCTCATTCCATTATACACTGCAGAGCAGCTGGGAAATCTAGGAACAATTTTAATGGAATGACAACGATGTTGGAGCTCCTAAAAAACACTCCTGGCAGCAAAACCTTGCTTCCCAACTAGAAATGAGTCATGGGCTGGTAAGAGGATGACTCTGATTCCTTCTGAGCCATCTCTGTAAAGACACAAAGTGTGCATGAATTTTTGAATCACTAAGTAATCAGCCATAGTAGAGCTTGACTTCAGTGGGTACACCTTACAAAGACAATCTCAGAAGCTTCCAATTTAATGATAGCATGGGTTAATTAGGGGATAGATAGCCCCTGCTGAAACTTAGTTTACCTATCATGCTTTCTTCTTGTAATAATTCTATAACTGGCTGGAGTTAGAAAGTTAATATGAGCAGTTCCCCATGGTGAGGGTAAAGGTTTTTTAACTGCATGAACAATTTTTAACTCCTCCAAATTGTGGTCCCCACAGCATGCCCAACTGGAGCAAGCTGAGGAGCTCTTCTGGTGGTTCTCCCCTTTCCACTCACAAAATGCACCAGGTTAAGCAAGATGGCAGCAATGTCCTTCTTTCAGGAAGGGGTTTGGAGGGGTCTTATGGTCCCTTGGTCCTTACAGGGGAGGTATACTGGAAAACAAGGCAGCCAAAAGTAGAGCAAAATTCTCCCTTCCCCTCCCACCCCAAAACCTCAGGCATTTCAGACATCACTGAGCTGGGTAGTCACCTTTAAGGAGACAGTCCCTTGGGACTCCAGCTGAGCTGCATAGCCCCTACATTTCTTGGGAAACTGGAGCCATCATAAGCAACAAGGCTGCCATCACTGGTGCTTTAGATTTTCAGCAGAGCCCTCTAATTTGTGCAAATTCCAGACCTATGGACACTAGTGGTGGCCTTTCCATTGGGAAAAACACTGTTTCCTTTGCAAGGAATAAATAGTGAGAAAGTATGACCTTAACCTTGCTGAGATTCCCTCTTTGTTAACCCATCTGCTGTGTTTTTCCATGAGTCTCCACATGGCTTTGATTTCAGATCTTCAAAATATATTTTATGTTCCTTCCCTGGCCTCCTTCGCAGGACTTTGTTTTGCAAAACAGAAAATATTTCCTGGGTTTATATCTTTGTCAGTAGCTTGAAGTTGGGAACGTGGGGTTTGTTTTAAATGTCTAGTACTTGTAGGAGGAAGAGCTCATTTCTACTTGTCTTCCACTGAGGAGTGTCTCTCCTTTCTGCTTGAGACCCAGAAAGTCCTACACTTTTGTCCATGTTAATTGTCTGCCATATTACACATATTTGCTTCAACTTTGAATTTATGTGGAAGGTGTGACTCATTAGCAGAGGCCGTATGTAACCCACGATGGAAGACTTGGTGCAGACATGGTCAGTGGTGTCACACACCTCAGGAATGGTGTCACACCTCAAGAACTGCTCCTGATGGAGAGCAAGCCTTCCTCTGGCCGCTGGAAACCCCCCGGCTGTGGAGACGAGCAGTGCCTGCCCAGTCTAGCAGGAAATTTGCCTGACAGAGGAAAACAGTGTCATAAAACCGATTTTATTTCTCTCTGCTGTCTCAGACTTTGCGTGGTGGAGCAGGGAATGTAGTGGGAAACCAGAAATTGCCTAGGGCTGCTCCATATGAGCTATTCTTGGCTGTCAGTGATTTCCCCGAGGCTGCCCTTGGTAAGACTGAGGCATGAAGTAGTTCTTGAGTCATCGGGGGGTTTGAGCAACAGCAAAGTTTGTGCAAAACCTGCCATTTCCCCTCTTGTTCCACACCAAAAGTAGCAGGAGTGGACCAGAAATAACAATGCTCTGATGGCGTTCAGTGTCTCGCCGTTAGATCTCCAAGTGAACATTCTCTGAGTCAGAGAGATTCTAAATTTATTGCCTTAGTGCCTGTGAGCAATGGTACATTTGGGGTAACTCTGTGGGTCCGTTTCTGCGGCGAAGAAAGTCTGAAGGAGTCCATGGTAATCTGAAAACTGCCCATGGGTGTGCTGCAGGGGAGAGGGGAAGCTAAGGTTCTGTTGGGAAGAGGGGGGGAAGAAAAAACGATGAAAGCAAACACGAGCCAAGACATAAAGTCTCATTTTTCTCCCATGTGCTAGTGCTTGAGCAGACCATTGTTCTGGACTCAGAGATTGGTTCTTAATTATGTTGAGCAGTGAATGGTTTGAATTACAGCCACATAGTTTGGTAAGCACAAGCCTGTTAAGAATTTTTGGCTGGAGAGCAGCTGCAGGGCTGCTCTGAGATCCCAGAAGGTGGCTGTTGTTGGAGGTGTTTTCAAGAGCTCAGAGGCCTACACGCTGCCACCTGAAGTCCTGTGCTTGAATGCTTTATCTAAATCTGCCCTTGTCTTTATTCTGCTATTTCAATCTAAAATAAAACATCTTGTATTTATTGTATCATCACATTTAGACACTACCATTTTGGAATCTCCCGTGGACATCATCAGATCCAGATGTTTCCAAATGTCATCATCCATACACTTAAATGATTACAAATGGAGATATATTTCTGTAAGCTATTGCTACTCCATGAAGATTGCCAGTTTCCACCGGCTTGGAGGAGACTTTTATTTTTACTGGGGTAGGGATGGCCCCGAGTTCAGTACTGCAGATTTCTACATTCCGCGTACTGTTGCATGAAGCACAAGTGGTTGCAGTCTCTGTTTGCTCATATATTTAGATGGATTTCCTGAGAGGTTACTAATTTTAGGATGTAGGATGATTTTAATACTGGGATGACATGATCTGATTGACCATCTCTGCCTGTAACGAGTGAGATGTGAGTTCATTATGCACTCTGATATAGGTATTAATAATACAATTTATTTCCGTTTTTTAAAACCGTTTTTCCTTCACATCACTCTGCATAAACTTTCTGACAACTGCACTGGCATTCATACATATTGTACACAGCTCTGTCTGGCTTGTGAACGAATACTACTGCCCTCTACTGCAATGAATATCAAATTCCTGCTCAAAGTTGCACACATAGAACAACAAAATGTGGGGAAATTAGTTACACAGATGCTCAGACACAAGTAGAGGCAGCTTTATGATGACCTCTTTGGCCTTGCTCTTGGTGTTAGGTTAAGGTTAGAATTTCTGCAGCAGGGAAAGGAAAACATGTATCACAACTTGCTCTTATTACACCCTAATTAATAAAATCAGTTTACATTTTAGATTTTCACATGTGTTTGCTGACTTGAACACAATAATAGCAAGTTGGGGATTCTAAATGTGTGGCTTTGGCCATCAGACATGTGAGTGCTAAAATTTTAGGTAGTCTTCCTTCACCTGAAAATGGCAAGTCAGCATTAGATATTGCATCTTTCAAGCATAATTAACAAAGTTAGTTATGCACCCAAGAGCGAGACCCTCGAGCCAGCATCCTGGGTGGAAGATTACCTGTTGTGCCCCTTGGGAACATAAAGGAGCTGGTAGGTGCCTTGTAGTACATACACACTGCACTGTGGGAAAATACTTTATTTTTGCTGGGAATTAAAGTTCAGTGGCTTCACATGGATGGTCTTGCTCTTTCAGGAAATAGAACCAGGCTCTCTCCTAAGTGATCATCTTTAATAGTGTTCTATGAAAATCACCTTTTCTCTCCTTTCTCTGGTAGATCATGTTGATCAGGTGAAAAAAAAAATAAAAAATTACTTCCTAGGATGAGCCACATAGATCTGAAATTCCTTACAATGTTGAAGAAAGGGAACTGGGACTTCCAGGTAGCAGAGAGTGCTTTGATAGCTAGTACATACACAGAATAACTAATGCCTGTCCCTTCTCAGTTTGGGTTTTAAAAGACAGTATAGCTTTTTGTAATGAAATGTTACCTAATTCTTTTGGACCACACCAGTTTTCCTCTGCAGAAGCACTCTGCATCATCAGAACCTGCAGGGCTTTATTAACCAGGAAAATGACATTGCAGAACTGAATTTAGGCACGATCAAGGGGATCAAATCTGAAAAAGGGGATGTACCCAGATGCAACTCCATGTCCCAAAGGAACCTAGTGAAGTTTACATTCAGAAAGTAGGCAATGGGAAAATCACATGCAGCACCTGAGCAGGTATTTTGTGATTTCAGTGCTGATCTTGGGTGCCAAATCCCATTTGGGTACTTAAATTCTTTCTGTATTCTGTACAAGAGAACCTCATTGCACACAAAAATACATCAGGAAATTATGATAACCTACCAGTTGGCTTGGAGCTGTCACACACAGCACCTTCCTCCCCTATCTTGTGGTTATTTAGCTTTAACACAGACCTTAGAAACTTTCAGGGAGATACTGATCTCATTGTCTTCAGAACTTTGTCTTTCTCTAATGCAGAATGAAGAGCAGCATCCTGGCACAAACTCCTCTGTGCTCATCTGTACCCTTTAAAAAAGTCGAGAGCCTGCCACAGGCAGAGCCATAAACCTGGTCATGCTGCATGGCCAAAGCTGAAAACACCAGTTTATTGCTTGGATGTTTGTGTCAGAGAAAGTTGTATCCCTTCCATGAAAGGTGGGTTTAGCTCAAATCTAACACCCATGTTTGGGGTGGGGTTGTATGTTTTGTTTGGGTTTTGTTGTTTTGTTTGTTTAATTTTTTATTCAATACAGTTTCATGTGATCATTTAGTGATCATGATGTCTGAAAACAAATAGCTGCAGATCATTAAAATACAATGCCGCGTGTCGTAGCCAAGTGCATCTCATTTCCTAGTCCTCCAAAGTGATTAATGGAAGACTTCCAGCCTCCTAAACCAGAATCATACTCGGGGTTAAAAGACAGTTTGCTTTATACCGAATGTTCTCACTACATGACCAGATTGAACAAAAGACAGAAAACCCTCACGTGCTACAGAGCACTCTTGCCATTTACTGAGACAGGAGACCCGCTCACTACCACACATTAGAGGAGCAGACACAAAAGCACGACAAGGGATTGAGGCTATGTGAAAATTAGACAAGTGTCCCATGACCCACACTGCCTTACTGAATGAATTATGTGCACCCTCCTTCATTAAGTCATTTCTGTCTTTACTCAGATTTGTCATTAGGAGATTACTGGATTCCCCAAACCATATTGTAACGATCCGTTGGCTTATGCATAAAATAACAATTTAGAGATAACAAATATACTTTGAATGCAGTGTGTATGAGTTCTTTGTAAGTACATGCTGCTTGTTTTCTTGAGATTTTTAAAAAGACAGTTAAAAAAAGAGGAGCAAGAGAAGGAAAAAATATCAAATCAAAAATACTGGACTAGAGTATGAGCTGAGAGGTACCTCACTGAAAAATTGAGAAATATTTAACTGTGTTGGGTGATGTTTCGTGTTGCTCTTAAGACTCAAAAAAATCCAATATGCAAGTTAATATCTGAGATGAATAAGACCTTAATAGCAAAAGAGCCTTTAAACAAACAAGAAATTGTGGATTCTATGTGATATTAAATTACATTTTCATTCTTGTTTGTTTTGGGTTTGGGTTTTGGGTAGGTTTGTTTTGTTGGGGTTTTTTTGAGTTAGCACATTGAGCTGGGTCTCTTTGTGGGGGTGACCTTATTAATGTTTATAAATATGTAAAGGGTAAGTGTCAGGAGGGTGGAGCCAGGCCCTTCTCAGTGATGGCCAGTGACAGGACAAGGGGCAACGGGTCTAAGCTGGAACATAGGAAGTTCCCTGTGGATGTAAGGAAAAACGTTTACACTGTGAGGGTGCCAGAGCACTGGAACAGGCTGCCCAGAGAGGTTGTGGAGTCTCCTTCCATGGAGACATTCAAGACCAATCTGGATGCATTCCTGTGTGGTTTAATCCAGGTGATCCTGCTTGGGCAGAGGGATTGGACTCTATGGTCTTCAAGGTCCATTCCAACACCTAACTTTCTGTGATTCTGTTACATTTTATATCATCTCCAGTGTTTTTTCTCATTGACCTGATGATGAATCTATGGCAAAGGTGAACAAACAGAAAAGAATATGAGGGGCTGCCAGAATCCCAAAGCATGTGATGCTACCAAACTGAAAGAAACTACTGACTGGTGGGGGGGTTGGGGAGTGTAATATTTGTTATCACAATAACTCGTGCCATAAGGATCTTGTTTTCATGAATTCTTATTGCTAGGTTGGGTAAACTATGCTCAGTACACTTTAGACACAGGGTACTCATTAAAATATTCTTCATGAGATATCTTTGTGTCATTTTTGAACAAGGTCTAAAAATTTTTGAGAATGGTTGTTGAAACTGAGAAAAAATATTTAATTCAGTGTATGTATATATCATATGGTGCTATGGGAAAAGAGTCTCTGTGTTGTAGTAATACTATTAATAGTACTGAAAATCATTTGCAAGGATACTTTTTAGGAAGATAAACATCCATTGCTGAATTACAGCTGAAGTAAAAAAAAAAAACCAAAACCCAAAGCAAAACAGCAGTAGTCTTGTGGCTTCAGACTAATGGATTAAGTGATATGCTCATTCTTAACTAGAGTCTTTTGGGGAAGATTCCTCATGTGACAAAGTGAAATTGCCCCTCGCATCTTTACTCAAGATTTGATTTCTCTGTTGGTCTTGTACAGCAGCAAAGGAAAAGAAAAAAAATTAGCTGAATCTCTTTGTAAACTCTCAAGCTTAAAGACCCAAGTTAAAAGTTGACATGGGTTTTCTGTTAATCCAGTACATGATTTATTTACTGTAAACAATTCTGAAGCATGGGAAATGGTTTCCAGAGGACTGAACATGAGTTTTCTGGACAAACTGAAAAATCTTTTTGTAATGAAAGACCTGTGGATTGAAATTGTTAAAAGAGATTTTGTTTCAAATTGAGGTATCTGGCTTGATGGGATTAGTTGGCCTTCTCCACAATCCATTCCAAAAACATGAACTGCTGAGTATATATACATTAATCAAGGCTTATGTATTTAGTGGCTTATAAGGCTGTAGAAGGAATGTTTCTTTCCTTTTTGGACACTAAAGCACAAAAAGCAGGCAGAGTGGTTTCCTCTCACCAGCCAACAGCTTTCTGTCTTCAAGTAATACTGATGGTGAATTGGGGATATCAAAACTTGGTAGCATCACCCTGTCTATACAAGACAGGTGTCTACAGATATACAAAGTGTTGGTTCATCATACACTTGGTTTGTCAAGAAAGTATAGAGAACAGAATCGGAAGGGGATGATTAAGGAAAACAAAGTTCAAATATCCCCTGCTTTCTTTGAATATGTCATCTGAACAAAAGATATAAAGGATGTTCTAAAAAAAGTCAAGCATAACATTCTTTGCAGTTATGCTCCCAAGTTGTGTAACTGGATAAGTAATTAATTTAACTGGTTGAGCTGTCTGAATCACTGAAATAAACATGAATGTTTTGAAAATGATCTGATCATTGACAACTAGATTAAGGAGGAGACATTGCTTCCTGCAGCACTGAAAGTTGTAGTAAAAGCCTTTTTTCCTCAAGATACGAGGGTTGTGGTTGGGAAAATGGTACAGTCAATTGTAAACATTGCTCATCAGAAAATGATACATTCATTCTTAGTCTCTGTTGATGGAAATGAGATAAAGCAATTCACAATTTATTGGTTTTTTAGTAAAAAGAAAATATCTCAAGCAATCAAGACTTTTAAATAGGGACTATAGATGTCTGATAGTCATTCTAAATATCCAGTGTAAGAAGGCAGCCACAGGGGGTTTTGAAAAGGTGGATAAAAAATTTAACATCTCTTCTTTTGATATGATAATGCTCTTTCTGCATAGCTGTAGTATTGTAGCCAAAATGTTGGCTTTCTCTCTCTTTAGAATGCTGCACTCCCCAGCTATTTTGGACTATATCTTGCACATAAACCCCTCAATAGAAAAAGTCATGGGCTAGTGCACAATCTGTGCAGCAGAGTCACAATTCTGTACCTGTATTGCTTCATTTCTTCAGGTAAGTTTGTTGCCCAGCTGTAAAGTGAAGTTAGGAATGTATATATGAAGCGGCTTTGGTGCATGGACCTTTCTGCCTTGTAAATGATCCCTTAGAATTTTGAAGATTGCAGCTTAGTCTTGCCCTTGATTTGGGTTTGTGACTGACCTTCTAGGTCTCAGTATGCAAAATTATTTTTAAGAGAGGGAAGCACATTTTGTTCTCAGTGATATGTTGCCAGAATTGCTGCAGAAAATTGTATCAAAGCTTGTTTTTGTGATTCATGTGACATGTTTAAGGTAGAGTACTGGTCCTCTTTTCTCCTGTTTCAAGACTCAATTGCACAAAAGCACACTTTCTGTTGTTCCATCTAATTAGGTACCAGCATGTGCATGCTGATTTTTTTCTGCATGTGACTTTTCTAGCTGAACATTTCATGGGGACTTTTTAGTTGTTTGCTTCCCCCCGCCCCCAGCACTAATAGCAGCAATAGGTAATTATCTGGCTGGCCATGGCACCTTGAAAAGGTTGCTAAGCAGTGTGTGTCTGTGAGGTGGTCAGTTATCTTTGCATGGTTTTCTTCTTGAAACTGTGCTGCACAGTTACAAAACAAGTGGATTTATTTTTGTTCTAGAGGTGATCTGGTCTCTCCTGAGCCTTGGAGGTCCACTCTAGGCTACGAACCAGATTCTCCATGGTTGGTATGTATGGTGGGATGGGAGAGAGCAGAGGCAAAGAACAAGGGTGTGAGGGAGAGAATGCCACAGAAATACATGGACTATCAAGGCTGAGGTCTGAGCTTGCCTTTTTAATCGTTGGTGTTAAAACAACTAAAACACTTCTTAAGTGTTTGGGACCTCAGGAGGCTTTTGGCCTAGTCTAGGAAAAATGTCTTGTAAAGTGTACACTGGCAGATAAATGTGGCTCTAAAGTAAACCTAGATATTTTTTTTACTCAAACCTAGGTTGAGTAAAAGAGCTTGAATTGCTTTGGAGCAGGAAAAGCACACAAGTCCTACAATTTTGGAATTCCCTAAGACATGTTGATGCTCACTGAAGATAGTTTCTGTCTTCAGCTCCTCCTGTGATGCTCAGCATTGCACAAATGCTAAAGTCCCATGTAAGTATGGGGCAAAAAAAGTAATAGATTCAGTTTTGAATTAAGACCATAAGGGAATTTCGGCTGACTATTTAAGATGAAGTCAAGTATTTGTCCAGGAAGCTGGCCATTTACCTTCCCATGTTTATCCCTCATTAGTGCCTGGTCGTACACAGCACACACTGAGTTGGCAAACAGGTTTTTTTTTCAGAAATTTTAAGTGAACTTACTTTGGCACTAAAAATACCATATTGCTTCATTTTACATGCTTGACTTGTACAATTCCTGGCGGTAAAAATTGCACACTGGAGTTTTTGAATTAATTCTGCTTAAGGTACTGAAACCCTAAGTGGTTATGTCTCTCCTGGCAAACTCTAAGTCAACTGCCTGACTTCTTCTTTTTCTTCCTCCAAGAGAAGGTCTCCACTGACCTCTGGTTAATAGGATCCCCTTGATGTAAAAGCAGTGTGAGAGTGGATTGAAGCTCAAATGTATTTGATTGTTTATGTGAGATTCATCAGAGTTGGGTCTAATGAAGTACAATAATTATGTATATGTTTGGCAGCGTTTTTCTCCTGGTTAATATTTTTATGTTCAGATGTTGTATTACTTACAGATGTTTTCTTTCTGCTTATTTAGCAGATTTCCATTTTTTAATTAATTTCATGCAATTTTTCAAATATTTAGTAAACATTACAATACCGAGATATTTCAAATGGTACAAAAATGGGCTTGCTTAAGTTAAAAATCTCATTGCATTTAAAAGGGTATTTTCTCTTGTGTGGGTTTTTTTTTTTTTTTAATCAACATAGCATTCTTCAATTTAATGCAATTACGTGTTTTCTTGTATGTAACACTGAAAAAAATACTACTAAGTTCTTTGCTTACATTACAGTTTAAAAAATTATTCCTGATACCAGAGAGTAAATATTTTAGCTTTTGTGTTCAGAAAAGTGAAATAATAATCAGTAAATCTTATCCAAACATTTGACATTTGGATTTTTCCGTTGTAATACCCTACAAAGTTCTATTAATGCAAGTTGCTAATTCATTAAGAGCTGTGACAGCCCTGTTGCTTAGGTACTGCTAAGATGACATATTCTGTGTGTTTGAATGATTAAACTAGTACTAAACCCACATCTTTTTCACTCAGGCCTTTCAGGTTGCCTGCTTTTGGGATTCATTTCCCAACTCCAACGTGGTTTTTCTCTTGAATGTTAAAATGTCAGATAGAAAGAAAATAATTCACAGCAGTCTAGGGGTGTGATTCACCCACCCCTGACATCAACTGTATGCCAGCCTAACTCCATTGGAAACCAAGATATGACTCTGGTGCTATGCTGTTTTAATAGAGTAGCAAATCAGGCCTTTGGGGGGGGGGTTAAGTTACTTCTAATTTTCTGATTAAAGCAGAGTTATTGAAACTCGTAAAATCCATGTAATGTTGTTGCTCCACTGTGGGCTATCAGCATCAGAAACTTCACTTCATTCTAGGACTTAAGGAAATTCCCAGCTCAGTGAAGGTACGTTCAGTCAACGCTTCAGTAGGATTTTTGTTTTTTTAATTTGCACATTATTTTAACCACATTCCAGAGCCTTACAACCACAGAGGCTCCAGATGTTCCATACATTGAGGATTCATAGGCAGATGTGATGCTCCATCTACAAATTCACCCTTCTCTTCCCTATCTCATCCTTCTATCCATGCAGCCAACAAATCATCAGATGACTACCCAAAATATTTTTAGGATGACCCTTTGGGCAGGAGAATTCATTATTCACCATCTGTGCCCTGTTGCCAGTAGAATGGTTGTGCTGCCACAGTCCAAGGGATTCCTCAGAGCACTACTAGCATTTGCTGGATCAAACTGGTCTGACTAGAACAGGTTGCCCAGAGTGGTGGTGGAGGCCCCATCCCTGGAGAAATTCAAGGTCAGGCTGCTGCTCTTCAGATTGTGCTCCTGAAATAAACCAAACCAATTCCAAACCTACCTCCCTAAGCAAAACCTTCCCCTGTCAGTGCATGGTCTCAGGATGGGTTACTCAGCCATGTGGCGTGAGCCAGCTGCAGTTCTCTCCCCAGCATGCAGCTGCAGGAGGGTGTCTTGCTCTCCCCAAGCCAAGCTGAGCGAACATAGGGCACTTGCTTTATTTGAGGGAATCGATGTACCATGGACATTGTTGCCACTAAGTAGTTCAAGATCGTGAGTCAGAAACTCCTCAGTAAGTCACACTGCTCAAAAATCATGCAACTGTAAAGAATCTGGGGTGGAGATTTTGTTTGCCCCTTTGCTATGCTATTCTAGTCCTTGTTATATTTTTTTCTTTCTCTCTGCACTCCCAAGGGTTAGAAGTGAATTATTTATAAGTCAATGACAAGTGAGTTTCCCACATCGTACACAATTCTAAGAACCGGACTTCAGCACCACCGCCAAAACCCTGCTGGACTCTAGGTTGGATCAAAAGAATTGGCAGCTCTCTGACGTGTTCATCTGGATTGTTTGTGTTTTCCCCTCTGTGAGGAAGAGCTTTCTTTGAAAGCATTGCATCACTTCTCTTGGGGAGGAACACTTCATGATGGGCAGCTTCTTACAAAAGTAGCCAGGGAGTTTCCACAAAGACGTAGTGGAGCTACGCTTTCCAACGCAGCATCCAAACCTCCTGTACAGCAAGGAGAGAAAGGATGTGAACAGACGTGGAAAAATGAGGGGAATGACTACACCAATCCTTTTCACATCTCAAAGAAGTCCCAGTCAGGCCCAGTCTTAACTCATTCTTGTGGTTTATAGTTGTGTGTGTGACATTTGCCAGAGGGAAGGTGACCGAGGGCTCGGTTCGGTATTGCAGGCAATCTGAGAAATGCTGATGGGCTCAACCTCTATGCATTGGTCTAGGGAGAGCAGAAATTGTGGCCCACCATTGCCTGCAGGCACTGAGAGGCTGCATGCCTCGGGAACATCAACTCTTGCAGTGCCTGGTGGTTTTGGGAGCCATCTCATGCATCGCTAGCACAGGGTTTTATTTGATCCTGCTGTATTCAATACACGCAGTCCAAGGGATAATCGGAGAGGCCTTTTATTTCCTGAGAGGCTACAATCTAGAAGTGCACAGGCCCTGGAGATACAGGAAAAATGTTTATGGGACAAAGAAAAAGAAGAAAGAAAAAGAAAAAAAAGCTTTTTAAAATTTCAGAATGCTTCCTGGTATGCTTAAAGCCCCGAATGAAGATTTATGGTGGTCCTGCTTGATCCAAACGGGTTGCCTCTTCTTAATAACAAAGCTTTCTTTGAGAATGTTTAATGCGTATTGCTGCTGCCAGATACAACCTCCTACTTTTTCTAGGTTTTGAAATAGACTGGGCAATTCCTAAGCTTTCTTTGGCATGCACAGATAATTCATGTGTCGGGCTACAAACCAGCTGCTCACCCAAAAGCGCAGGAGGCCCGGATGATGTAGATTAGGAATAAACAAAAGGAACCGGAAAATTCTGTAGAAGTAACATTTTAATAACTTCACTTCTGAATTATATGATGGGAAATATCTTGTAAAAAGGGAATAGTCTGTGGGGGATTCTCTGCCCTTGGTTATTGAAAGGTTCATTTTCTTGTCCCCTTACACGTGCACTCAGCAGATAACACAGAAGATGCTAATCCTAGTCATAGTCTGTTGGGAGGGAAAGAAAAAAAAAGTGATAGAAGTAATGAGCCTGGATAATATACTCAAAGATTGTTGGCACAGTCATGGCAGCAAATGCACACAAGAGAGTGTTCAAACTGCACTGCATCACACCAAAGCCTCTTCAAAAAATAACACACTGGGTTGGGTTTTTTCCCTAAGCTTCGCATTCTTGCTGGAGAGTCAGGGACTGCAGTGCCCCAGAAACACCCTCTAAAAGCCCTAGGCATATTTGCTGGTCCTTGAAACTTCATGCCAGCACTCATGTGAAAGGGTGATATTCCAGCAGTGTGCCGGTTTCCATGGTGTATGTCGAAGAACAATGGAGCAGAAGACAAAACTTGGATGAGGCTACCCCCAGGAAAGTTTGTTTTTGCTTGAAAACTGAGACATAATGTACATAAATGAATAAACTAAACCGGCTGTAAATAGCCTATGAAAACATGCTGCAATGAAATTGTTTAGAATTCTTCCTCATTATCCCACTTCACATTCGAGAGGATGACTGGAAAAGAAGATCCTGTATTTTTTCAAGGCATTACAGCAAATGAGTGTGTTTTCCAGTTCAAATATTTTGAGTTTGGAGTTTTTTTTTTAATGTTTGCACAGGCTTAGGATTTCTGAGCCCATGCAACAATCTGCAAAAAAACCTACTGGTTCTTGCTTTGCTGAGGCTCACCACATGGCATACAGTTGAAAACACTTTGCTGGGACACGTTTAATAGGTTGCAGAGTAGGCAGTGCCTCTAGCCACATGTGGTTCCTCTAGGCAACTGGGATGAGAGCAGATAAAATACGTCCTGCTTCCCAAAGCAAATTCTATGGCTCTGTGGCTACCTGAAAGGAAAGACCACTTCCAGTTTAGTCACACAAATGTAATTTTTATGTATTCTTAAATTTATGAGTGGCTACATTATGGTGCAATTAGCCTGGATTACCAAAATGTTGGATAAGAAGGGGAAAAAAAGGGTTTGCTTCTCATTATTTTTTCCTCTGAGCATACGTCTGCTTTGCTCAGAGTTTCCTATACCTGATTCTTCAGTGTCTGTGACCACCAACAGAGTTTTCCCCAGCCCCAGAAGTCTGGTTTAAATGTGTGCACTGTATATTCTCCTTGTCCAGAGGGTTCTGGTAAAGGCATTTATCTGTTGAATGACGTGCGGACTGCCAGATTCAACAGATGACAGCTTAAGCACAACACTAGTGACCACCAATGGTGTGGTTTTTATTTTGGGATCCTGCTCTTTCTTTTAAAAAAAACCCAGAATGTTGCCATTGCTGACTTTTTTCCCCTTCCTTTGCAGGCTGCTTCTTGTGTGTTAGTGAATCTTTCTGCTCTGTCCCACATTAACGACTGATGCTGATTTCATGTGCACTAATTTTCTTCTGCTCCTCCTCTAGCCTTCAGCAGTTGCTTGTGGTTTGTGCTCATATGAAATCAAAATCAGGAGTTTGGGAACAGATGGGAATAAACAGACATGGACAGATACATCCCGTCTTCCTCCCTCCCTCTCTCTCACCTGCTGGCCACTTGCTAAGCTCTGTTAAATTTAAGACATCGAGCAGTTGAAAAAACACACCGATCACGACTCCTCTTTGTTTTTCTCTTCTTTTTTTTACAGGTGGAAGTTTGTGGAGAGGGAAGACAGGTGCAGCACAGGGACATAAAAGAGGCAGACCAAAGGGACGGTCCTGAGCCATCCAGAGCAAAGGTACCACACCACGTAGGTCCTGTTTGTGAGTGCACAAAGTTTGAAACTGCTTGGCAGAATTGTTGAGCGCTGCCTTGTCCTGATGAAGCTGAACGCAGTTCAATCCTCTCTCTTCTGGGGTGTCATACTGTTGACCCAGAATGGTTTGAGAGAGACCCAGGAAACTGAAAAGTCAGACTGATGCAAATGTGTGGAGTCGAAGTGCATCCTTCCACAGCCCTGCGTACCACCACAACAGTTCTTAACAGGGATTTTTTTAGCAAACAACATATGCAAAGATAATAACCTCCCTGCTGATGCTGGCAGATATCCTCCTTTCTGACAGACTTGGTTTCATTCACACGCACAACAGGGGGGAAAGGTTTATTTTAGCGTACTTGTTTTCTTTCCTGGTTCACATCATTCACCGAGTATGTACAAAATAGGAAGGAGGCCAAATTGTTTACAGAAGATCAGAGATCATCTGAGCCAAAAGTATCAGTCCAAGTGCCCTCAAACATAGGGATTTTCTGATGTGGCTACAACTCCAAAAGCTGTGACTCAGCCCCCATCTCTGCACTGGAAGGAACACCAGAATTCATATTAAGCCCCCTTCGTAGTTGTACTGTGAGGTTGCTCTGAGCCCTAAATATAAGAAATTGTCCTGACTCTGTCAGCATAAAACTTTCAAGAAACAGGTAATATAGATCATAAATTTGAGATGAGAATTTATCTTTAAGTCTTTTTCCTGTGAAAAAGACTTACTAAGCTCCTATCTCTTTCCCCTTCCAGACCACCCACAGTTGCCACCCACAAGCCAGTCACCCCAAGGACTTTAGTGGTCATCTATCATTCTTGGTGTCATTCTAAGAGCAAAGGTGCTAAGCCAACAAAAAAAAAAAAAAAAACCAAAACCAAAGAATCTCTTTAAACAGGTGCTGACTCATTGTTTCCACCACAAAAGTACCTTGTCGTATCTTAATTTCAAAAAGCAAATTCAAAATGATCTCTCCTTGAGTGCATCTTGCTTTTATAACATATTTGCCATGGATATACATGCCTGAGGAGTTTTTTTCTATATTGTACAATGAGTGTGCTGTTCAAAATGCTGCCTTTCAACAGCCTGAAAACCTACTGTCTCCTCATTTGGTTCCAGTCCCAAGAATTGGCTCCTGTGCCTCTAGGTATCTCCCTTTAAGAAAAGAAAATTATTTGTGATTGGGAATTCATATTTTACATTTATTTTTTTAATTTGAAATACGGTGCGATGATGGGCATGATATATATGTGTCTTAGGTTGACTCTGCAGTATTATTAGTGTTTATTGCTTCTGTCATCTTTGATTTCCCCTTCTGTTGCAGTTTTCACTTCTTGAAGCTTGTCTTAATTTCAGACCCAGATCCTAGGACTTGCACATCTGCTTACCTTTAGTCATCTGTGTATTCCCACTGACTCCAGCGAGAATACGCACGTACTTTAAATTAAGCACACGTGCAAGGTTTGTGGAATTAAATCATGGGAAATGAAGTCTACTTGTTGTTATTTTTCCCAGCTTCAACGGCTAGCAGCTTCTGCAGGTGGTCAAACCTGCAGAGATTTAAAAAACAGTTACTGAAGAAAAGACAGTCGGCCTGAAATCAGTAAGATTAGGGAAAAGGTCTTGACAACATTGAGAGGTTTTTATAGCAGTAACAGTGGTGTGAGCTTTCGTAGCAGGGGTTGTTCCAAGACAGTAGGGCTGGCAATGACCCAACATTTTATTCTCTTTTCTCAAGGTAATGCTCAGATCATAGACAGTTTTCCTCCCTCACATAAATCAGTGTTGTCAAAAGTACGGGGCAGGAGGGATAGGGGAGAAGAAGGTAGTTTGCAATTTATGATGCGGAAATACCCCCAGTGTAACTGGTGCTGTTTTTCTTGGTAATTGGAAAGGGCTTTGTTTCACAAACACTAAAAGGATAGCAGAAATTTCTGAGAAAAAAATCTGGTGGAAAATCAGATTGAAGAGCCATTGGTACTGTGAAAATTTGCTATATAATTTATTGTTTTTATTTCTACATATTTTCTTATTATTTTAACTGCTACAGCAGGGGCTGGAAATGACTCCAATTTCAGGCTGTGTTAAGTAGCACTGTAATTGCACTTCAATTAAAGAAAAAACCCAAGAGATAATTTGAAAGTTATGTTGTTTAAATCACATGCCACGTGATATTTAAAATTATTTTAATTAATCTAAACCATTAAAATAATTTCAGTTATTTGAAAACACATCCTGGTTTGTTTGGGGTTTTTGCTAAAACAGGCTGGCAGTGTCAGAATAAAAACAGAAAGAAAATTAAAATTGTGAGGAAATAATCTAACAACAGTTTAATTTTGATATAAAATTTCATTCTTCCAGAAGTGCAACTTTAAAAACATGTTTCGACCTGTCTGGAAGCTAAATAAAATGTTTCGTTCCAGCACACTGCTATCACAGGTCTCAGAATGTCACTGTTCCCAAGAGGCAGGCATTCTGGGCTACCAGCACCTATGCAGCTCCCTGGCCAGTATGGGGAGTATTCCTTTAGCCTGGGAAGCCTCTCTGAAGGAGCAGGATCACAGGGCAGCTCAGAGAGGGCCAGGCAGGAGGAGGTGGGAGGTCAGGCCCTGCACTTGGATCATCCCTGCTGCTTTCCCCAAGGAACTGCTTTCATAGTTAGCAGTTGAGGAACGAGCCCCTGCAGCTCTGAGGCTCTCTCTCAGGAATATAAAGAAACTCAAAAGCCAGAGAGAAAAGTAAAAGAGAAAGATAGAAAGAAATGTGGAAAGTGCAAAGGGTGTTTCCTGGGACTGTCTCCTGAAAAGATCCTTTTGGTCTCTGTCCTTTGGCTGCCCAGAAGTGTATGAGATGATCTCAGACTTGGAAATCAATAAATTAGATAAGCCAATTAATTTCTCTGGTAACTTGGAAATATTTTTGCTGATGTGTGGTTTTCTGGTTTTATTCATATAATCTTTCAGTAACTTAATTCCTTTATGTTTTAGAAAAAAAAATGTCCCTACTTTTCTACCTTTGAGCTGTTCATATAAAATAACGACGTTTATGAAGGGAGCACAAAAGGGGTGAATGCTCTGGAGACCTGGAACTGCTATCCCTTCTCATCTTCGATGTTTTGCAGGCAGGACAGAAGTGACTGGTATGGCCTGTTCTCTCTTCAGAGTATATTTATTGTATTGCCACACAATAACACACAGTTTTTCATTATTCTATGAATACAACACACTCTGCAAACCATCACTGTTCTGTCCAATACATGCTCAATATTGACAACCAAACAAAAAAAAAAAACCCCACACATAGCAAAATAAGCTGACCTATGGTACAAGAATAGTAAATATGCTTATGTCCTTGGAGAGCTATTTTATTATTATTTATTGGTTTTTTAAACAGCACAAGTGTGAAAGACTGTGACACTCCTCCAGTGTCACATTAGATGGGGGGAAGAATGAAGTGAACTGTGAGTTTCCTGAAGGATACTTGTGTGAACAGGTAGAACAGGCTGACTGTGGTGTTAGCAGCCCTGGTTTTACTGGAGTTACTGGGTTTTTTGGAGTGCTTTCTTCTACCCCACAACACTCATCTACGCTATGTACCAGGAGAGAAATTTCTTGACCTGGTACAGATATATTTGGTAATACCTGAAGGTATTTGACTGGCTTAGTTGGTGTCTGGAGTTTGCCTTTTCATAAAACTCATCTTTCTCAAGGCCAAAGAATCTCCCTTTGAGGCATACCCAGTAACTGTCCAAGAGCCAAGAAGTTCAAAACAACCAAGAGTACGAAAATGTGGTTAAAAGTGCACGTGATACACGTGGAGGCTGTAAGGGAAACAGTTGCAGGAACTGTAAGGCTTGGCAGAAAAAAAGCATCTTGCTCCAAGCTAAGGGTACTTGGGAGGCTTATTTAACCTTCACCCTGGCCATTTGCACACAATTTAATGTTATTATTTATTACATGATTGAATTGAAATGTGAATTTGCCATAGCAACCCAGGCTTCAAATGGGGCATATGTTGCTTTCCAAAATCGCAGCACCTCCTTAAAAAGGAGTAAAGAATAGTGCTCTGTGTAATCTGAACTCTTGCAAAATGTTATTAGCAAAATATGGCTTTAATAAACAACACATTGGCCACAATTCCTAGAGTATATTTAATAAAAATGGTTGCAATTACAAAAAAAACCCACAACAAAACCCACACATATATGTTTGTGTATATATATATGTATCTATATATATATATGTGTGTATGTGTGTATATATATATATTTCAACTTACTCCATTTTTTAGGGATAAAAACCATAGGATGGCAGACATACAGCTGGCAATGGTAGGACCAAAGCCCTGTGGGACATTCAGATGCTGTGGGTGAGCATTTCTGTCCCACTGCCGTCTTGTTTCACTGTAAGAAAAACAAAACAGTGACAGGTCATACATTCATTCATGCATTTTGATCTTTCCATTTAATCACTCCTTTTGCCAGAAAAATAATGGAGCATCCAGCAGATGACATAACTGTACATAAATAAATATTTATTCAAATCCCCTACTCGCAGTCACTTCCCACTAACAAAATACCAGAGTCAGCTGGATTTCTGGAAAGCAGAATGTGTGCAAAAGTTTTTCTAAGTTATTCAGAATTGTGCTTGTTTAACTGCACCTTTGAAAGGCTCATATTGTTATAAATGTATATGTTTGTGTATGTGTACCTGTGGCTGTCTGTGTGTTCAGAGTATGCAGTGCAAAACACTTAGACTTGGACTTTTGTTTCAGTTTTCTCTTGCTGTTCTCAGGTAGACAGTGCTAACAAGAGTTATCCAGAACATAAGCATATCTAAGCTTTGCTATTGCTGATACCAATTTTATGTAACAATGTGCATACTTTTCTTTTTTTCTTTGATTTTAAAGCAGAGTTTGAAGAGATTCAGCCACCTCTATGTCTGGCATGAGAAAAAAAAACTATACAGAAAAGAGTAACCTTCTCACTCTCTTTATGTAAACTCTTGAGGTTTAAGTGATTTAATCTGGGTGATCTTGCTCAGGCAGGGGGAGTTGGACTAGATGATCTTTTAAGGTCTCTTCCAACATTACGTGATTCTGTGAAAATGACAATGAAAATAAGGCAAATCACAGCTATTTGTTACCAGTTTTAAAAACAAATCAAGAACCCAAGCCCTGCAGCAACCAGGTACTACAACAGATGAGAGAGATAACCTGTGTCTCTCCAAACACTTCTAGAGATGTGTAGGGATCTGTTTTCAATAGGAGATGAATGGGACCTTCTTCTGCACTTGACTGCAAAGAACCAGCCCTGGGGCTGTGAATTTTTGACTTGCTACATTACTATATAATTGCTTTCACAATGTGGGACTGCATAGAGGATAGAGGAAATCTGGGGCACAGTGGCTGGCAGATTTACTCCTATGCAGTGATACTGTTTGAATCTACACTAGTAGTGTAGGCTCGGAAGAAATGCAACTTCAGAGCTTAAAAGGGCAGTGGTGGGACCTATTTTGGACCTGCTTTTTGATGAGATGTAGGTTGTACCAGCAGCTTTTACTGGCAATGGGAGATGCCTGGATGTGTGGCTCAGAGTTGACTACTATTCCTTGTGCACATGGACACAGGTAAACTACAGTGGGCCCACTGGCTCTGCTGGGTATCTACAGGGTCTCAGGCTGGCTGGTTCAATTCCTCCATTGTCAGATTTTCTATTCATTGTTACAGGAGATCTGGGAATCCAGACCCAGCATTTCTGCAGATACTGTAATATTTTCCACTTTATTACTAGTGTTCTCTTTCAGGATGTTACAAAATAAAATTAGAACAAGCTCCAGCCTCCAAAATCAGGTTCACATTTGCAATTCATGACATTAACTTAAAATTTCACAGGACAAGCACATCCTATGAATTGGCTGAAATCTACTATCCTTATTTTAGGTTCTTGTAAGTTAATGAAAACCACAGCAGGTTTGAATTTTGTTTTCCTATTTAATCTATAGGTATTATTTTTTTGGCTTGAAGGGAATTATGAGAAATACTGGTATACTTAAGTGTGTTCTGAGGACAGCAAGTGAACCTTAGCAGTGAGATCCTGCTGTCTGTGAGGTTTGAAAATTGCAATGTACAAGTGCTTCACTGGGATGCAAGTATAAGGGTGTAAAATTAGTTACATGTCCAAATGCATGTAATCCAAGATGATATCCAGTTAAAAACAGCTAATGCATAAGGAAAAAATTATTCTCAGAATTTAAAGGAATAAGTTTATACTCCCATCCAAGATTTCTAGTGACATCACACACCATGAAACAATAAAATCTAATAAAGCACTTCAAGAGAAGTTTTAAAGTATGTTCAGAAAGACCTTCAGTGCTGCCTGACTTCAGCCTTGAAATCCTAAATCTGACAGTAGTTCACATCTTTTTTCCTTTGCTTTCAACCTTGCAGAATGGCCTCTTTGCTCTTCCTTCCCAGCCTGCAACCACAACATGTATCATCAGCCATACCAACACGCTGAAATATTTTAGGTAGAGCATTCCCCATGTACACTGGGAAATACCAGAAACTGATGCACGTCCTGACATAAGTTTTCAATAAGATAATGAAATTAGATCCTAGTCAGCTAGGAGCAGTGCATGTTTGATTTCAGACTTCCATAACTCCACAGCTACAGGCAGTATAATTTCATAGTTCTCAGAATATTTCAAACTCAGGAACTACTGAGAAACATGAACAGCGATTCCTAGATGAGAAGCAAAATATCTATTAGTTGTATGTATTTCCATTACAGAGATAATTCTGAAATACTGTCTTGTTTTGGGAAACCAGTGATAGGTTAAGTATTAAAAGAAATGCTCCACTCTCAGCCATACAAAAAATTGAGAGTCTTTTTTTGGACTTGGTCTTCACAAAGTAAATTCATCAGTTTGAATTGTTTTATTAATGCTAAAAGTCAAAACAAAAAAAAACCCAGAACTGAGCCCCATAATGGCATTGCTCTACTATTTGGAAAAATAATTGCCTGCCTGTACTTTAAGCTCCCTGGGACAAAGCCTGTCTTTCCATCAGCTTCAGACTGTGTACAAGACAATAGAAACAATGTTGGAATATAATAAATGCTTAACAACATTAACAGTGCCAGTGGATTCAGTTCTGGTGCATGTAATTGCAAAGTGTGTCCAGATGCTGCAATGATGCATACCTTGTAAACGCATATAATGATAAGCAGATAATATAGGTTGAATTAAAAAAGTTGAAGGTTTTGGCCTTGTTGCTGGCTAGCAGTTAGGGAGTGTACATGAAATAAACCATCACCACAATTAGCACTGATTGGCACACTACCATCTTCAAGGAGATCCAGGATGTTGACTCTCACTTCTGGGAATGATCCCTCTGGGGCAGAATTCAAAGCATTGACAGGTTGATGCAGTAAAGCCTTAATGTGTAATGCCCAAACTTTTTATGACCTGACAATTAATTTCAACTTTAGAAGCTGTCAGTTCAGCCCTTTTCCCAAAGTGTGAAGGAGAAGTGTTTTTTAAAAGGTTTTTCTCACAAAATGATAGCCAAAGGATGACCAGTTCCAACATGAAACCCAGGCAGAGCTTTACTAGGTACCAAAAGGAGATACTGGCTTTAACAGCAGTGTGTTTATTTATGTCACAATGTCCCATGTCTCAGGCACTGCACAGACCATTCTCCAAGATCAGTGGTAGGGCCATCCTTCACTGTAAAAGGATATTTACTCAGTTATATAAACCAGTTGATTCTAAACCACAGCAAAGCAGGGTAACTGTAGGCTGGCCTGTGTAAGAATTATCTTGGCTGTGCCAAAAGATTCCCTGTCTGCTTCTGAACTCTTGGTGTTTCAAGTCTCCTCTGTAAGAAGAATTGTCTGTTACTTATTCTGCAACTATAGATGATGGGGTTCCAACATCAGCACCTGATTAATATTAAAGATGTACACAGGTGCTTCATGACAATGTAGTCCACTTGAAAACAAACTGCACTGATGTTTCTCTGGAGGTCAAAAGATCCTGTGATGGGAGGTGTAATGACAATTCAAGGTACCAGTGACAGTCATTTGATAGTATTCCCCCTTTTCTTGGTTTCTTTGACTGGCAGCACATACAGTCATATTTGAAAGAAAAAGTTCCTGATATGGGAACATGCCTTTCTACTAGGACTGGGCATTGATGGGTAGGAGTAGGAATCAGTTACACTAAAGGGAGTTAGAAAAGAGCTGAATGAAACCTGACACACAAAAAGGAAGGCCTTTGTGCTAAATGATTAAAACTGCGGCACTTTGCCAAAGCATCACAGAACCACAGAGTGTTAGAGGAGTTGGAAGGGACCCATACAGCAAAGCACGCTACTTACTTGGGTGAAGAAATCCCCCAAGTTCCACGCCTTGTACACTGACAGGTCAGCTCTGAGCCATCGATTATCTTCGGGCCCACTGCTGTCCAGCTCCTCAAACGGGCCTCGGTGGGCAGCAGNGTGTGACACAACAGACTGCATTATAATGAGCGCAGAAGTTCAGAACTTGGCACTCGTGCCTGCTCTTTTTTTCCAAAGTCAAGTGTAAAGACTTAGGGCCCTATTAATGAAAAATCCATCCCATGGCTGGATCGCAGAAAAAAGGAGGGCCTCAAATTATGAGCAGGATCTGTTATAAAAGCCATGTGTTCATTTAAAAATATGATGGAATATGGGCACAGAAAGTTACATGTGGATTTCACTAGATGCATAGGGATTCCTGGTATGCAAGTAAATTTATATGTTGTACTTAGAGACACAATGCAGAGGGTCAGGAGGCTGTAAATATGTTTCCCTGCTGCATAAAGTAGGGTGATAAACCATGACATGTCAAAATTCCTGAAAATCAAGGTTGAGGCCAAACTGGCATGAAGTAGGACAGCCCAGCACAACTATCTGTGCATGGACAGCAGAGCTAAAGATCTCAGCAAATTATGAAAGAGTAAATATATGACAGCTAGCAAATCTTACTTTTTTCCACCCTGACTAATGTTTTTGTTTCTAAAGAGTCTGATATATCAGCCATGCTCCCAGAACAACCTGAGAACCTCTTAATAGCTTATACCTACTGAGTATTTGACATGGGCTGCAGGAGTAGTCAATACCTGTTATTTTTAGAAAGACAGTTAAGCAGTCCTAAAATACAAAGGCATATTAGAGGTATGGTATTGTTCTGGGAAAAAAAACCCACAGTTGTTTCGCCAATGATCTTAGTAAATTAACATACTTTTAGTTCTTTTTACTGTTTTAATCAAAGGGTTCAGGAAAAGATAGGACAAAAATTTTCCATCAGAGAATATCACTGTATTAATATCTCTAGCCAACATGCAAAACCAGACTATTCTTCTTGTAATACATCCATTTTCCTATACATCTCTGCTCATTTTTCCAGGGACAGCCTGGATGACAATAAAGTAACTATTCATTTTTTTTTTCAATAATAAAACAGGCTAGGTTCATGCTGTTTGCCTTCTGCAGGTTGTACTTGTAGCCTAACCTGGTCAGCTCCCTTTCTCTCATTGTTGAATGTATTCAGTCTTGACCTGCTGTTAATCCCCAGCATGATGGCCTTTGTAAAAGAGACAATGCAGCGAGGACTCTGAGAAGATTTGAGGCTACTTTCGAAGGGCTGCTTTCAGAAGAGTTGGGGTTGTTTTTCTCTTTAGCATATGCAGGGTCCTACTGTCAGGAAAAGGCACGGAGAGGAGTGAGGCCAGAGTATATAGCCCTTTGACAAGTCTGCATAAGAGCTTTGCTCATTGGACTACTTGTATTTGCCATAATTTATGCCACCCCAAAGCTTCTAAATTACATCTAATTTGGTATGGATTCTCATTAAAAGGACTGAAACATTAGCCATTGTGACTAGTCTTTCTCACCAAAATTAAAACCTCAACTTTTCTATACCTTACAGCAGCTTTCAGCTTTTTACAGTGTAGGCATGGCACACGAGCAGAAGGAAGCATTAAGCCAGCTGATTCAAGAAAGGCCGTCCAGGATCTACACGGGATGTGCAGATTGTCAGCTGATGCTGCTTAGATGTCACACATGACTACGAGGACAAATTTCAGCTCCAGAAGCAGAGTCATGACAGAAATGCAGCCTCCTCTGCCACCCAAATACTGATGGTAAGGATCACTTTAATGCTATAGAATAAGTGGTGTTAAAGTATAACAGCCTTCATAAAGGAAAATGGCAACTAAAGTACTTCTTTTTCTCATCTTCTACTTTCATATTACTAGAGTCTTTAGGCAGAAATGTGTGTGGGTCAAGTCTTGGGAACTTAGAAATGGAGGGCAGTAGAAGTACTTGTCCTAGTCATCATCTTCCATACACTTTGAGGGTTAATTAAGTGGTCTGTTAATTGCTGGTACTGTTATAAGAGAGGCAAGAGAGTGAAAAACTAACAGTCTGTTGATACAGTCCACAAAGGGGAGGAAAATATACACCACTAAAGCTGTAAATATGTCACAAAAGGTTCAAAAACATATGTTTCTAGGGAAAGAGAGGCTTTCATTAAAATCATTACTTTAGTTGTGGAAAATAATTCAGAGCACAGGTGGTTGTCATAAAAAATGTGTATATTTATTAGGAAAAAAACCATCGTGTTTTCTGTTACAAAATAGGAATGATTCTGTCCAATACCTTCTAAGCATCCCAACTGGCAGGTTTTATTTAAACAAATATGGGGTAATAAATAAAATTGTATAGCCACATGATTCACATGTAATATTACTACCCATATAAAATGCTGTAAACATATGGGCTTTTTTGTATAGTACCCTCTACAAGAAATTCACTCCATCCTCTGAAAAAAGGTGTATCATTGAAAAGACGAGTCACAATTAATGTGCAGTGACTGATATAAAATCCAATTCTGCAAGATTTTGCAGAGCTTTCTCTCTTACTTCTATCACTAGGACCACAAATTCCTTGAAATAGTTGCTTAAGCATTTTGCAAGAGATAAGTGTTCCTTATATCCTTAACATTTTCAGAAAGAGAAATTAGTTTGTATTTCCATGGACAGATGGCTCAGACAACACAGCTAATGCTGTTTGGGATTTATGTGGGACAGCAGGATAGATGAGTTCCTTTTATACATGACCCAGCTAGGAAAAAAAAAAAAGTAAAATTATGAAAAGGCTCCCTCTGTCCAATCTTGCATAGGAGATAAGAGTGAGGAGGAGATGGCATTTGTGTTTTCTATTAAATGTGTTTGCAGACTGGCTGGAAAATGGCTGCTTCTGCATGTGTGTTAAAAAACATATGTGCAGCTATGTACATCTTTGTCTTCAGCTGATACGTAGGTGTTAACAAAACAGCTGAACAATTTATGAAACAGTCTTTGTCCATTTTCAGTTTCCCCATCCATAAGGTCTGCACATTCTTCTCTGCAAGCCGCAGATGTTTCTGCTGTGACTCTCAGTGCAACATCCATTTCTGTTCTGAAAACCGAATATTGTTCTATTCTTGCCAGCAGGTCCTAAGTAGAAAACAAAACAAAGAAATCAGCTGTGATAAAAACAACAACAAGAACAACAAAACAGACGAGCATTCTTCTCTTGCCATCTTGCAAAACAAAATCTTCAGGGGTGATTTATTAGTAAAACCAGCTATAGACAGTTAATAACCTATGACTGGATCTAATGAACAAATACATGGCCAAATTTATTTTTTTTTTCCTCATGGTTTAAGTGAAGTAATTCATTTGTACGTTAACAAAAGATTTTATTTCCACATGAAGAGGTGGGCAGCCATTCAATCAGTCATGACTGAAATTGTTTCAGTCACTTAAATTGCCCAATATTTTCATGTTACCTTGGGGAAAAAAAAAAAGTGTGTCATTTTGACATAAGGAAACATATACCTCTACCTACAAGATGTTTAATGCATATAAATTTGTATACAAATATTTATGCTTCTATCATACACAGAGAAAGCAATACACTTGCATTAACATGAAACTTCACGATGAATTAGGATCATAAATAATAGAAAGTGTATGTGGAATGACAAGGCTGGATATTCATTACTCAGCCCTATAGCCTTCTGGGTAGAAAAACTCATTTTGAAAGCAGATGCTCCTGTCTACTGTAACAGAATTTCTGTGATAGTTTTTGAGTGGGTGTTCACTGCTTACAGCTGGCAGCGAGAACTTTTAGCTATGCTGCCTCTCATCATTAACTGGCCAGATTTTTCTGCACACACAACAGTAGAAATGTGAGGACCTGTGCTTAAAGAAGAAGCTTGGTAAGAATTTCTCTCTGGCATGTATGTAATATTTTGGTGCCTCTAAGCTATGCAAGGAGGCTCACTGAAGTCAACAGACCCACTGGCATGTTTAAAGTGAAACACGTGTGATTGTTCGTGGAGCTGGAATCCGTGATTTTAATTCTCTTTAACAGTGTCTTGATTCTTAATATCATACAGCTAGCAGGCTGCTTTTCTTTTATTCCTTTTTTTTTCCCTTGGAAACATGCCACAGTTCTTTTAAAGGAGCTTTTGATTTGTCTAGCATCACTGCTAAGCAGCACAGCAGAGTATCAGGCATTATTTGTGGAGGTTGTTTCCAATTAATTTAGGATTTGCAGCTGAATATAGGTGACACAATATAACATATGAATAATCCATGAGACATTATACAACAAAATTTCAGTGGAAGAGATTCTTTTAAAGAAAAAACCTGACAAAATATTTTACACATAAGCCAAATCTTTATAGGGTTGTTAGCAACAACCCTATAGTGTATAGTGGCTGAAGGAAAACTGGACAACTGCAAGTAAAGTAACTTTACCTGATGGATCATTTAAATCATCAAATAACACCTGATGACTTCTTCACATTCAGATCACCTCTACTGACCTGGCCTTACACTCTTGTTTCAGAAGATCTCTCTATAACCAGAGACTAATGTTTTCTAAAGGAGACAGACCTAGTCAGTTTTTTTTTTCTCGCTCCAGAACTTAAGCTGACACATTTTTTCTTGAAAGAAATTCATCTAGAGCTCACAACCATACAGGAGAAAGAAATCTTCTGTAAGATGTAGTTATGTTGATAACTGGCATGGGTTTCTTAGGTGTTATTCATTTTCTGTAAAGAACAAATACTTAAGCTAAAAAAAGCTAATGAAAAGAAGAGAAAAAAAAAAGTATTTTCATCCTTTTGCTTCAGCTTCTACACATGTTGACCAGAATAGCACACAAGACCAAAAAATATTCAGTGGTCTAACAAGGAGAATTCTGCATGCCTCCAGCCAGCTCTTCTTTCTGAGCCAGTAAATAAGTCCCATCATATTTGGGTACAGTACCTAGTTTTGCCCATAGCAAATTATCTGATCGTGGTTACTGTCAAATAGCTTTTTTTTTTTTTAATGCAGTTTTTATGCAGACGTTTTTATGCTGTGTTGGAAAAGCCTGCAGTCTACTGCTTTCCATGCCTCCAAATAGAGAGCTCTAAACATATGAATAGTGTCTAAGAGGAGCTACTACCATTCAAGCTACTGTTGTTGGAGAGGTCTTCCTTGCACCTGAAATGTTATTCTATGAAATTTCCTGGAGTTATATTTTACTTCCTTTAGCCTATATCTTAGTAATGGAGATATGAATACATAAGGTATATGAAATATCAGATTCACTTCCCATTTGAAGCACATGATAGTACTGAAACTGTGCAAGAGGTAGGATAAATTAACTGGTTCCAGCCATTGCATAGGGATCCTAGATGCTCTTGTGGAAATTAATTTACAATTATTATCGATATTGCACTTTAAATCACAATAATTTATAAATATGACCTTTTCTTATTAATAACCAGAAAGAAGTAATCCGTTTTACAGATGAAAGGATGTAGTTTTTGGATTTGTTTTTTTTACCAAGAAGCACTGGCATCATTTTCAGCTTTGACTGTTTTGAAGGATTAAATTGAGAGTGGCAGGTACTTAGTCGGGGCTCAGCTAATTGTATATCTGGAGATGTAATGAAGCTCTGAAGTATTTCTTCCCCCTGGGAGGTGAGAGTGCTAGCAACTACAATAGCTTATTTCTTTCATGCTTGACAGTTGAAGGGCTTTTTGAAATAACGGCAGGAAGTCCAGGGCTTTTCTATTTGCTCCTTTCCTTTCAGTATGCCGGATGCCCTGGTACCAGAGAGGCTTTGAAACCTTCTCCTGTTTCTCCAACACCTGATGGTGATTGTTCGACTGGAGATTTACAGCTGACCTGAAACTCAAATCTTTCAAATAGCTGAAGTTACAGAAGGTTGAAATGGTCCTGGAGTCACCAGAGTGATAGATCTATAGGCATGTAATGGTTGCTGAATGGTGAAATGAGATGTTAATGTCTGCATTCCAGTGGTAAAGGCTCCTACCACCAAAACCACCAACAGAACTCAAAGGAAAAGCTATTTAGAGGCCTCATCTTCCACACATGTTTGAGCTCTAAACACATCATAACGTTATCAGCTTTACTGGAGTATCTCCTGTGGTAGTTTATTTCTCCCATAAGTACTTGCAAGATGAAGGCCTTGGTTAGTTATCTCCGACTGGAAAGAGCTGAAGAAGCCATGATCAGGGAATAAAAGAGACTTCGTCCCCCTGCTCTTGGAGATGGTCCGAATCCCATCAGGGATGCAAAGAACTGATGAATCCAAATGGTGTGTGAGGGCATCAATGCAAAACTTTTGTGGCCCATGCAGTGTTTTCTTTCACAGAATGGCAGTATCACAGAGTACCTGAGGTTTACAGGCACTATTGGACATGTCTATTTCAAGGCTCCTGCTCAAGCAGGGTCAGCTACACCAGGTGGCTCAGGACCATGTCTGGTTGAGTTCTGAATATCTCCAAGGTAGATGCCCTACACTGGGAAACCTTTGCTACTGTTTGATCACCCTCATATTAAAAAAGTTTTTCTTAGGTTCAAAAGGAACCTCCCGTGTTTCAGTTTGTGCACACTGCCTCTTGGCCTGTCACTGCGCACCAGTGGGAAGGCTCAGGGTGTGTCTTCTTTACCTCTCTGCCATTATGTATTGCTTTATAGAGACTGTTGTAGGCACAGTGTATAAAGGCCCAAGACATCTCTCCTCCAGGCAGATCAGTTCATATCTTTCAGCCTCTCATGAGGAAGCTGCTTCTGTCCCTTCATCTTCTCTGTGGCACTGCATGGGGTGTGCTCTGATATTGTGTGCTGATAGTCCTTTCTCCTGCACTGGGGGGCCAAGACAAGCTGTGCACCCAGTGCTCCCAGTGCATCTCACTAGGACTGAGCAGAAGGGAAGGCTCAACCCACCCTTGATCTGTTAGCAAGTCCAGCAATGCTGTGCTTAATTCAGCCCAGGCACCTACTGGCCTTCTTTGCAGCAAGGGTACATTGCTTGCAGTAAGGTCTGTCTAAATGGATGGTGAAGGGTCTGGAGAACAGGCCCTATGAGGAGCAGCTGAGGGAGCTGGGGGTGTTTAGTTTGGAAAAGAGGAGACTGAGGGGAGATCTTATTGCTCTCTACAACTACCTGAAAGGAGGTTGCAGTGAGGTGGGCGTTGGTCTCTCCTCCCCAGTAACAGGCGACAGAACTCGAGGTAACGGCCTCAAGCTGCGCCAGGGAAAATTTAGGTTGGATATTAGGAAGAACTTCTTAACTGAGTCATCAAGCACTGGAACAGTCTACCCAGGGAGGTGGTTGAGTCCCCATCCCTGGAGGTGTTTAACAGATGGGTAAATGCAGTGCTTGAGGACATGGTCTAAGGGTAGACTTGGTGGCGGTTGGTTAATGTTTGGACTGGATGATCTTAGGGGTCATTTCCAGCCTTAAAATTCTATGATTCTATGAAACTGGGGTCCTTTCAGAGACTGTAATTGCTCAGGCATTACGAAGGTAAACCATAAACCACTCCCTTATCTGTCCCCTTTTCATCCTTCCATCCCATTGTTCCTAAGAATGCAGGAGCCAAGAAAAAAAATAAAGAAAAGAAAAAGAAAGCCAGTTCTTTATATGAACAATTTTATATCTAAAGTTCAAAAATAAAGGGTTTGGTTGTTACTCGCTCCTTTAAAACCACCATGGAGCATTTGGAGTGACATTGCAAAATTGCAAAACAAGTGTTCCTGCAGTTATAAATAAAAGAAGAGATAAGATTGGAGATGATTTATGTCTGTGGGTATGAGAAGTTACTATAGATACATAAAGGACAGCCGTGAAGCTTTATTAACTAAGACATAAAAGGATTTCATCAGGGATAAAGTTCCCTGATGTAATAACAGTGTAAAAGGAAAAGTTATTCCAGAGATAAAACCATTTCAATATCTGAACAATATTTTCAAACTGTAAAATACTCCCCCAGTAGTGATTCTTCCTCTCATTAGTCTTGTTATTAGTATCATCCCTATTCAGATGTGAACATATACGGATAGTAATTCCCACGTCTGTAAGAAAAGGCATTATGTGGAAAGGGAAGAATTAAAAGGAAAATCCTTTGGCAGGAAATGTGGGGGGTTTCGCTTCTATTTTTTTAATTA
>VXBZ01002400.1:366203-393236 GCA_013399135.1 Heliornis fulica
AATTAAAAAAAATAATTTTAAAAATGTAATTAAAAAAAAAAGAAAAAGAGAATGGTGTTATAATACTGCCAAAAAACAACCCCAAGCCTGGACAAAGTTAGGGTATAATTTATTTTGTGAAGTGCTAATAAGTAATAAGCTAGGAAAGAAGAGATTAAGTTTGTCTTTGAGAATATCAACCTATAGATTGTCTTGAATTATCTTTTTTAAAATACAAAAATCCCTTAAAATTACTTTAGTCGGAGTTATTGTAATAGAAAAACAGTATCTAACAGTAAAAGACTATCAGCATCTTGCTCTTACTCTGGTATATACAGATTATTATAGTAAATCACCACACACCAAGGCATACACAGGTATGTATGTTTACCATTTACCAGGCATTTCTATTTTCATAACATTATTTTTCTAACACTGCACAATATCTAATTTCCAGGAATCCTAAGGCCAGCAAGAATGAATCATTGCTTAGTAAACTAGCTTCCCAACATAGTTTTTAGGTTGAAAAGAGCATGTTGCAAACACAAGTCAGATGATCACTCACACAGTTTTCTTTACAACCTAAACCAGTTTGTTAGATATTAAATTCTTTAAATCTTGAAAATAAACTGAACTAAGATTTTTGTTGGTACCCTATGTTTGCACAATGAAACTTTATACAGGAGGACTGTTTTCTATCTTCCTAACTTGATGTCATAAAAGAAAAAAAATTGCCACCCTCCCACTCCTGGTCAGCATGTTTGCAGGCAAAATGTGACATGAAAAAAGGTAAGTCCTGAAAGCACTATCTACCAGAAATCTCTGAAGATCCCTTTAAAGAGAAAGAGGTAAATAAAAATTCAATTAATAAATGAAAAAGTCTACCAAACTAACTAGATTATATTCTCTTTCTCTGTATAGAAGAGTTCATTAAAAAGTTCATTTTCACCATTGCTTTGGGTACCTTACAGCCTATAAATAAAAGATGTCTGTAATTTTTTTCTATTAAAACCCCCACCCCAAACCTTAAAAATTACTTGTAGGTTAAAACTTTTACTGTTTATCAAGTTACATTGAGAAGAATGTTTATATTATTTTATGAGTCCATAATACAGAATTTTATAAGACAATTTTGAACTAAAGCATCTTCAATAAAACACAAAATAATGACCTTGTTAGAAGAAAAAAATCTATAAACAACTTCTTCTGCAATGCCTCTGAACAGATTTAATGTATTGATGTCTATGTAGTCATAATACAGACTAGTCCATAAAACAAGCAGCCTCTAACTTTTTGTGCCCAAACAATTTAAATGTTGCATTTTAATAACTTCTGGCTCATGCCTCTTCCTTCATTTTTGTTTAAGGGCATAGGAGCTTGCACTAATAACGTTTGCTCTCAGAAAAGCAGTAGTTAAATATTTTTTAGGTTAAAACCAAATGAGGTTCATGGGCAGGACAGGTTTAGTCACCCACTTTCTGTGACAAGATCAACATAAAAGGTGGCACAACTGTTTCAAAGGCAGACTGTTTGAAAACTATCCTTGCCTTTACCCTCAGTGCAACACTTGTTCAGCTATGAAACAGCATCCTGAAGCAAATCCCTTGCAATTTTCCAAACAGAAATGAAGTAAGTACTGTGTTTTTAAGGCTATTCTGTAAACAGTCGAAAAGTTTCACAACAGTGATTTTGTATGAGATGCTTTAAAACCTGTGTTAAGAAGAAGCAGGTCCCTTGGCATCAAGGAAACTTTGTTGAACTCTGAAGCTGCATTTTGCTTGTGCTTGTAGAATTGGTATAGCTCTTCTCTTTCCTTTGACCTCTGTCTTACTACATTACAGAGAATGAAGATGTAGCTCTTCATTTTGTTAAATAGATGGCTCTGACATATACAGACCCCAAAAGGATTGTGGCTATGTGCCATTTCAAAAACCGTGGCACTAAACATGCCAGTTCAAAGCAGACACAGCAAATCAGCAGAAATATCTAATAGCATTTGAACATCTGTAAAGGCAGGCAACTGTGCCTGCCAAGATGCTCTGAGGACCTCCCTACCCATAAATATCTAAATATTGGTTTGATAAAACACCGCTATGTCTAAAGCCAGGTGAATGTGCAAAGATACTTCCATGTCCATGCAGATGCTGACCAGGCAATCCAGCTCTGGCTGGAGTTGCTTAACAAAGCATGGAAGTGAGAAACTCAGAGCTTCAGCAATGTACTGAGATGTGTGTGAGCTTTCATGGGTCTTCCTCCTTTATTCTTCATGTTTCATGATTGGTTTCACAAGTCATGGAGTGCAACTGTGCTATCTGAAGCTGTAAAAGCAGAAAACTAGTAGCTCCAAAACCAATTATGAAAATAGCAGAACTGCATGGTATGAATTGAGTTGCAGCTGATATGATTGTTCACATGAATGAAAGTAGCCACTTCCCACGATTCAAGTAAATGGTTACAAGTAGAGCTGTGACAATGATTAAGAAGCTATTGAAACAGTAATTGCTAACTAATATTTCCAATTATTTTTTCAGCTATAGTAATGACAGTTCCAACCATTACGCCGCTTAAAATTTATGAATTGAATAGTGCTACATGCTATATTTAAATATTCATTTTAAGACCGATTTCAGATATGCTAGTAAGAAGGGGCATTATATCATAGCAGTGGTGAATTAAAAAGTAGATCTATAAGAAAGTGACACCCCTTTTTAAAAAATATTTTCAAAATAAAGGAATTTTTCTATTCTTCTGTTGAACCTCATATGGAATATAGTAAATTATTGAAAGGCTATTATAAGACTGAAAGAATTATTTTAGAACATCACTGAAAAAATATTTATCATTATTACTATTTGCACAATTTACAAGGATTTCTACATAACAGTAAAGATTTTGTCCCCATTGTATTCTGTAGAAACTTCTTGAAAATAGATATCTTCTTACATATATATATATATATCTATCTCCTTATATATATTTATACATCTACACATAGTTGTAGGTGTGTGAGATAACAGGTATCTTCTTGATAATGGATATCTGCTTTTATATATATATATGTATGCATATGTCCAGGGGTGTGTGTGTGTGTGTGTATATATATATATGCATGCATTGCCTTAAGGATTTATATTGGAGCTTATTTGTTTTAAGAGATTAGAGAAAATGCTCATGCAATAGTCATGAAAGCCTTATCATTGACTCATTCACCATCTGTTCACTACAACTGACTTCTAGGAGATAAAGAGGGTAATACACTAAAGGTTTATTGTAAAAAAAAATGTCAGTAACCATGAGGTTGTTTTTCTTTGTTTAGAGCTTTAAAGTAATACAGAATCACACAATATAAAAGATTAGTTGCACACAGATCCTATTACTCTCAGTCATGAGTCAAGACAGAAAAAAAAAAAAAAGTCTTTTCTCATAGTGTCCAGATAATTGCACTTTGTACCAGTTACTCAAGAAAATACATTTTCTTTTGGCATCCTGGCATGTTAGAAACTACTTTAAAACATGTGGAACATCTTGGCTTTCCATTTCATCTCTCCATTGTATTATAAAAATGGAGGATAGTTGGACAGTTGTTCCTCGGAGAAGGAAGTTTTCTGTGTGTTTGTCTGCAACAAACAATCTCGTGATGCAAGAGCTCTGTATGATAAACAGTATTTGCAATGAAAGGTTTAATGAGTACAGATATTATCAGAGTTCTTTAGCCCCAAGTGAACATTAATGGCATGTGTTTTGTATTTCCTGATACACTGTTTGAGAACTTCTAATTAATGGAAAATATTTCCATTCTCAGAAATAAGCAGTGCTTGCTATTGAGTAAGATTTTATGCAAAAGTAGTGTGATTTGAGTAATTATTTTTTTGCCTGTCATTGTATAGTTGCATAGAAGACCTCAGCTATATAATTAATGCCTTAAGTAGTCATTGATTAGAAGCCTTTGCTTTGTGTGAGAAGTTACCTCAGTCAGCCTTCCAAATCTAGGGGTATTGT
Organism: Heliornis fulica; assembly: GCA_013399135.1. NCBI lineage: Eukaryota > Metazoa > Chordata > Aves > Gruiformes > Heliornithidae > Heliornis > Heliornis fulica. The sequence goes on from VXBZ01002400.1 coordinate 370,182, forward strand.
AAATGCTAGACAAAAATAAGCATAAATAAAGAGCAATGTTTTTTCTACCACTACCTTATAACTCTGATTTTGTACAGAGCTGGTAGCCACTGGATGTTGCATTCAGAACAGACTGTAACACTCTATTTTGCAAGTAAGCCCAAGATCACCAAATGGTCCTCTCAGTTATGCATTCCTTTGTGAACTGTTTGCTTTTGTTCACTCTTGGGTTGTTTTTCTCTTAAAACTAGTTTTGTTATTTTAGATCGTATCTATTTTCTAAATAAGCCCAACATCACCAAATGTCCCTCTTTTTATGATATTTTATGTTCTTAGGAACATGTAGGCTACAATAACAAATAAGTGTTTTTAAAATATGGCGACAGAAAATGATAAACTGATAGGCTGAGTTAGAAAAAATCTGTGCCACTGACAACACAAATAAGGATGTAGGAGCTCGAATGAGCCAGGCATTGTAAAAGCATGAGAGAAGAAAGCTATTATAGGGTCTCTCTGCTAGTTAATGGATCACTTTGCATTTGAATAAAATCAAGGAAGGAAATAAAAAGAAATTAAAATTACCTACCACCTAGAAATATATTTTCAGCCAAAGAAACAGGCTAATATTTTAATTTTTTTTTTCATATTTGGAGATCATAACTTTGCTTAATTACTTTCAACAGAGTTCTTAAAATATCTACTTACAATGTAGTAAGTTAGTGCTTTACTTCAACATGTTGAATGTAGCTAAAATTAATCAGTGGTGTTGTTCATGGCAATAAATTAGGGTGTATTAACCTCCAAAATTATACAATCTGACATTGTGAGGATCTACAAGATACTCCTTGTCCTGCTTGATGTGGAGTATTCAAGACACACCAGTTAGACAACTCATCTTACAACTTTTCTAAAGTCACTGTCAATCACCATGGACAGTTAAACAAGTTCAGAGAAGTTCATCTTAAAGTAACCACATTCTCCACATTCTCACTTACTTATTCTCGCTTTTGAGTCTGCCATTTTATTTATACTGAAATAGTACTTAGCTGGAAAAAGGGAACTCGTTCCAGATTAGAATATGAACAAGAATAAGCTAAGTTACCAAAACACAACCAGAGATCAAGGTCCAAACAACTCGCACTGAACAGACCTTATCTCATGATGCCGGATTCATTTTGAAAAGTACTTCAGCCATGAGGAACTCTGGTGAAGCACTTTGTCAGGAAATGGGGCTCCTTAGGACAGCTACAACACTAACTTTTGATAACATGTGGGCACAACTTCGGTCACTGCCTGGATACCAGATAATTGGACTTACCCACTAATCCAATCACAGCCAATTAAATCTGTGTGCATGCACGCACGCACATAAAGGTGGGAGATATTTCACCATGAACAGTTCCAAAACAGACAATGTTTCCCCTGGTTTGTAAGTGTCAAGGCCATGATGATTTACTCATAGGCTCACTTGCTAACAACCCACAGTTAAATCACTACCATGATCCCTGTATTTGCATATGATGTGCTCTGGACTCTGCCAAAAGACAGTCAGAAAATTATAATCCCATACAAAAGTCACTCTAAGGAAAAAAGACATAAATTTGTATTTTTTTTTTTATGGTTGCACCAAATCTGGGCTTCAAGGACAAAATACTGTGAGATTGAATGCTACAGCCATGGGGCACAGAAAGTTTTCAAGCTGATGGTATGGTGACAGTTTGTCTTACCCAATAATGGTAATTCTGTGTAAGTTCAACAGAAAAGTTGCAGGAAAACCATGACAAATTTAATCTTCTCTCCTACTACTTATGATCCATTTCTATGCCATTGACTATAAAACAGCAGCAGCACAGAGAACCATTTACCTACAGCAGCATAGCACGCCGGCAACAGGAATTCCTTTCATGAACACAAAAGCGTGAAGCTACCTGTGTTGTTCACAAATCAAACTACATTTTCCTGTAAATAACAGTAATAGAACCTCCCCTGCACACTGTTCTCAGTTTCCTAACAACATCCCTACTGCAAATTAAAAACTAAATAAAAGGCCTCGTATGGCTCAACCTCCTCTGATGCAAAAAGTCAGCAAGGAAGTCTGTGGCCATGCATTACCCCTCAGCGTTTGCTCATCCTGACAGTTGGTTGGCTGCTTGGTGCTGCTTTAGGAGGAGAATTGAGTATTGCCATGGTCTCTGCCCTTAGGCATGATGCAGGAGGGCAGAGGTCCAGTGCCTCACTGTAAAATGAAGGCCATCTGCCTGGAAATTCCTTGACTGTATTTAATTTGGACCATGCTGTTTCCCACAGGCTTCACTTGAGATGCAAGGAGTTGGGAATGTACGTGGCAGGATGTGTCTACCACCTCAGACTTCACATGAGGGATGAATTGCAGTTGAGCAGACTGTTTAGCAGGAGGCAGACCCCTACCTGTGGGGCTGTCTTGGCTACTATTCTCTGGAGTGTGACAACAGGAGCATGGAAAGTTTGGAAAGCCACAAAGAGCTCCTCCGAGACTCAAAACCACCTTTGTGATAACCCTGTTTTTCTATCATGCTGCCTGCTGCTCAGACTAAGAGAAGCTACTGAAAGAAACAAATATTTTAATAGACTGGGAAGTTAGCCTTGTGCTACAAGGATGTGAAATAGGGAAAATTAAAAAAAAAAATGGGAAGGATTTGGGCTGTGAAGCTGCACCTGATTATCTGCTCATTTTCATGTTTTCCAGCAGTTTGTCTCAATAAGTGTGAAAGCATCTGCACAGCGCTGTGGTTCTCCCAGCGCTTAGTCACCACAGCTCCTGACAGACTACATAGTAATGCACTGACTTTCCCAAACTTTCTTCATTTCCACACTTACACTAGCCAACTTAAGATCCATACTTTCTTTGTGGCAGAGACTAATGTACCAAATTCTGTTTATGGAATGCAACCAGGAATACAGAGAAGGCAAACCAAAACCCAAGCTTTTGGCACTAAAAGTCTGAAATTGTTGATGGATATTTAATTTTTTTAAAGATACTGTAAATATACCTGTGAGATTTTATATTCACAACACAAGGATATATATATTTCCCAAAGAGCAACAGAAAGATTCTGGCAGGTGTAAAAAAAATTGTACAAAGTCCTTTACCAGCTGAACAAACCCAAAAGTTGTAAATTTTTAGGTTTCTTTATATTAGCATATACAGTGTTTGAAATTCAACAGATTCAGTCACACTAGTGAAAGTGCTGTGAGCCTTCTTTCCCACAGTTTTAAAACTGATTATTCCAACATAACTAATCTGAGAAGGGCAGAATGTCTGAGCAGTTTGCGTAGATAGTAGACAGTGAGTATAGATAATCTTTGGTTATGGCACTACAGCTTTGTGCAGTCTGAGATGACAGAAGGAAAGGACTCTGTAAAAACTATTGATGCAAATTCTACACTAACATTATTTTAAACACATATAGATTTTAAAAAGCAATATGAAAGAGAAAGTAATGCCTTTTTTTTTTTTTAAATGAAACACAACTCAGAGAGGAGTCTTTGCAAATCAAGGAACCTCTTTTCTCTCACACACTAAATTCCTCTGCTATAATCCCTGTTTTGGGCCTTTTGCCACAGACTGACATTAAATGAATGCAGAATTATCACTTGAATTTACAAACTAAGAGACAACAGGATTTGCTGACTGATTGAATTATCCTCATGTAGTCTAGCACTTCTGCATGTCAGATCCTATTGTAAACGCGAAAATATTTCTCAGGGTGGAAGATACTGTACTAAAGGAGCTACAGAATTAACACAAACAACGTGTGTTAGAAAGCAGTATAGTTTGTATAGTGCACATTTCTTCAGATTTTCAGTATTTTTCCCTGTAAGCCTCACGCCGCATTACTTACATGCCCCTGCTGAGATAGACAGGCTATGGGATTTTTTCCTCCTCCACCCCCTGCCTGTCAAGATATTCTTTGTTGAGCTTTGTGTCATGTGGCATTAGGAAAGCTTTGTTCTTAGAGTTTAATTCTTTTTTTTTTCCAAGTCTGCTGCGGTGTGACATTTACAAACTAATGCACTTGCCCTTTATGTAGCCCCTAACATAAATCCCATGCCCAACAGGAATTACAGATCATTTTGCTTCGAGAAGGAGTTTCATCTGTGCTCAAGGAAATTCAGAAATAAACGTGTGCCGCAAGACTTACTGCCTTTTTTCAAGAATGCAACTGGTCACTCCTCCCTATTGTCTTCTATTATATTTATGGTTTAGTTGAGGGGTAAAGGATCTTCATGCTCCTGAAGATTATTTTTTTTAAATAGTTTTTTGTAAAATCTATTATATATTTCCGTACAAGACAAAAATCAGTCATCCAAACAAATGCTTGTCTTTTTTTTTCAAATGTATGTTAGTTCACATATTAACAACTACCCCTTTTTCCACAAGTTCTTTGTACTTTTAAATATACCACTGCTATTGCCTTTGTACCAGTTTGTTTTGTTGTGGTTTGTTTTGTTGTGTTGTGGTCCGTTGGTTTTGCTTTGTGTTTGTTTTTGTTTTTTTAAACAGGAGCCCAGAAATAGCAGTAATTGGCTAAAAATTTGCTGACATAAACTTTTAACTGGCTGTTATGGCCATTCTACTTGCTTGTACGGCATAATGCTTGGGTCCATTTGTGTCACTAGAAATGTAAAAAATGAAAGGTTGAAACATTTAATAAATGAAAGGTTAAAGAACCATAATCAGAGATATTTTTTTTACTCCTGTTCCCTTCTATGTAGTGTCACTCCTATAATTAGGAAAAAGAGAACAAAAAAAAAATTAATCTTATATAGCACAACAAAAATTTTGTGCTATATAAGAAAATACACAGAAATAAGATAAAGTGAATCATTCTAAAAATAAATAGAAATACTACTTTAAAAATTAAACACTCTGGGTGTATTTGAAATCTGACTGAAAAAAAGCAGCAGCTTGTGTTTAACAAATGTTTTTCCACAAAGCCATGGTAAGTCTCCTAGAACATGATATTAAATAGCAGGGCAGCTATTAAAGATTGATAAATTGCTCTAAGTACATTTTTTTATTTGTTGGCTTTGTTCCTCCTTGTAAATGTCTCCTACAAAACTCACTGCAGAATAAGTAGTTTATATCTGATTCTTACAATCTACAATGCAGAATGAAGACTTTTGGTCCAAGTTTGGAGTAGCCTCCATATGGAAAGCTTCCTTTCAGGGTTTTTTTACTGATTTTTGCTGAAAAATCAGGTGGCCACACTTTTGCTCTTTTTTGGCCCTTCGGTAAAAACCTAACAGTAGGCAACTCCACCATGGAAAAAGCTCAGCTCCAAATGAGGAAAAAAACCCTGCAGCTTTATAAAAATGCCCCGTGCAAATAAGCGGTTCAGATCACTACAGCAACACCTGCAGCATTTCTAAGTTGTTTGCAAATATTAATCAAGTGATATTGTGGAATTTTCATTCAAAGCAAACCGCTAGCATTGGAAATGCCTGCTCAGGGTGCTCTCCTGCCACAGTGATGCCTGTGTTTCCCCTGCCCCATTCCACACAGCTGTGCTGCCAGCAGAAAATAGCTGCTACTTCCAGGTCTGTTATGACATTAAAATCTCCTCCTGTGATTTGTTGTAGCCACCTATAAGTAGAGTTAATCTGCTGAGGAAAAAAATCTGAGCCCTTTCCCGCGACAGCCCTCTCATATAAACAGGCTGTCCTGCCGCACCAGTGATGTACGGCCCGCCACGCAGGTCACCGCGAGGCTCCGGTTCCATGGAGGGCAGCCTTCCTGCTGAAATGTACAGCTGGTACAGAAGCAGGGCTACTGTGGGAGGAGTACAGGATTCAGCACTGAGGACACGGGTACACAGAAGGGTTTATGTGCCTAAAAATTAGACTGGCATCTGTTTTGGGTAAGAGGCAGCGTCAGGCAAAGAAGCACAGAGCAGCAGGCCTGCTGCTGAGCGAGTGCTGTCTGCACTTGGCGCCTGAGTTCCACTCATCTCCATGTGTCCTCTGGGCAAGCTGAGGTGAATGCTGATATTTTCCTTTTTTATATATATATTTTTTTAATATATTGTTGATAGTGAATGCTGGTATTTTCCTATGCAATGATTTTTAAAGCAAGAGCTTTCAGTACAATCCTAATCTTATCAGTGAGATACCCCCAAGCAGAGTGGTATCTTGGCTTTGCCCGGACTAAGGAGGGCTTCATGAAGCTGATAGGAACCATACTTGCAGCTTTTCTGGATTTACCCTTTAGGTTCTAGAGTCACAACAGCCTGAGTCCCCTTGAGGTCCCAGCCGCTGCGGCCATGCCTGGAAATGCAGCTCTGGTCTCCTGAGATAAGACTCCTAACAGTGGAGAGAGAGGCAACTGGTTTAGTGTCCCAGACTGCTCAGTTTGGTTTGTCATCACTGGTGCCCCATCTTTCTGGAGCCTCTCTCTCCTTGCATCGGTTGTCTGAGTTGTTCTGCTCATTGCAGACATTCATCATTACAGTGGGTCTAACATATTCACACACTGCCACAGACAAAGTCTGTTTGTGCATGCTTGGACCTAGAGTTGTACATTTTTAAATAAAGGTAAGAGCTTTTCATGGTGAAGCAGAGAGTATTAAAAATAGCATTGACCACCTTAAAGATCTGCTTAGCATTTAACTCCCAATTTTACCAGCTTCACTAAACTAATTAATATTTTACCTTATTCTGTGTGAAATCCTACTTCCACTGAAGTCTTTGTGATTGCAATGGGAATGGGAATAGAGACAATGACAAGACACCTTCATCTAAGAGACAGTTTTTCAAAATGCATGAGGGATGCAGAGTCCTCAAAGGATGCTTCATGGTGCTTTGGGTTCAACTCTTGAAGAAAGAGAAGTCATAAACCATGATACTGATGTGGATTGGATATTATTTAGAAGACTATTGCATGTGTAAGTTTAATTGCAATCAGTTTAACCTATTTCTATAAAGAAAAAACCCCAATAACTTCTTACTAATTTTTATTCACTATTTGTGCCCCCATATTAAATATATCCTGCTTCAGAAAGTTTCTGCTCTCATGCTGAAATCACACTTCAGGCAGTGGCTGTTTTCTGCTCTGCTAACATTGTCTCCTTTCTCCCATTCATTCATTCATATGCACATGCCATTTGGTATAAGTTTTCTGTTTGATGACACAATAAAAGTCACCTAATTAGGTAACAACAACTTAATATATTAACTACATCCTTGTAAAACCACAAGAAATTTGTGGGACAGGTTTACTGCTGATGTTTCACTACCATTTCCTTTCATTTCCTTCAGTTGTATTTTGACCCTCACCAATATTAGAGGTGAAATTTTCGTCCACTATAGAAATCAGTAGCAAACCTGAAATGACTTTAAGAGCATTGGGATTTCTCATCTACTTCTCCATATGGCAATAAGAGTTGTTCTCATGAGAAAGCCCTACTAAACCAGCCCTTTATGTGTAGTAATATTTTATACACAGGACATGTGGATACACTGCTTTTTTTAAACAAAGTTAGAAGAACAATAGCAGGCTAAGTCAAGCACTCAGAATATGGGAAATGCCAGAAGGGAGATGCTCTGTATAGCTTCAGACCCCTTGTGTGCTTTGGTAGTCATATTGGTTACTGGGTTATTTTTGTTTTTCCTTCAGACTTCACTGAATCACAGGAACTCTGGCAGACTACAAGCAGTTGTTCAGCATCTCACCACGTGGACTTTGTTTAAAATGTGCCCCCCACCCCCACTCCTAATGCTATTTAAAGACATAGTTAAGAGTATAGCTTTATTTCCTCAGAATTTATATTATGGCACTGGTCACTGCTTCACAGTGTATTTATTCTCCCAGGACCCATTAGTCTCAATTTGCTCTCAGAAGCTGGACACATAGAACATCAGAGGGAATCATTTGGGGCCTATGCTCTGAAATACCTACTCCAAAAGATCAAGACCTGGATTATTAGAGTTCAACACCACATAGAAAATAACTCACAACTGAAAAGTTCAGTGATTTCTGGTGTGAACATTATGTACAACTCTAATACTGTGTACACCAAAATCAAATGCTGGGAAATATCTGAGCTCAGTGGAAACAATAAATATCATACTTGAAGCCAGTTAGTTAATGTAGGATAGACTTCAGTAACTTCTGTGTTATTCTTAATTTACTTTACAACCTGTCCTCTGAGTGAAGTAGTATAAATGTAAGTTTTGTGCAACAGATCTGTAGCACAGACACCCTGTAAGTATGTCCTTATTGAGGCAGTAATTCTTTAAGAAGAATAAAGCATTAGGATTACAGGGAAAAAAAAACCCTCAAGAGTCCTCAGTAACTCTTGTGATTCATTTTTTCCTCTTGTGGAAAATGTTTTGGCTCTTCAGAGTACTTCACTAACAATTAGTATGCATTTCATCTAATCATCTATTTGTTAAGATGTTCTGCCCAATAAATATCAGAAAAGATATTTGCTGGATATGCAACAGATGCCTGAACATTGGCAGCTCCTTCTCAAGCCAACTGGTATATAGAGATGGTAGCCAAAATATTCCATTTGCCATGGGAGATACCACAGAGGTCATCTCTAACTGATGGGGAAGGTCAGTTCTGGGTAAAAGCACGGTGTCCTGAGCATGTTCAAATGCTTAAATACGCCATTTGTGAAGATGTAGCATCCCAGCTGCCTAAGAAAGGACATCCTAATACAGGACCACAATGAAAAGATGGATTTGTAAAAGGGTAGTACCCCTATACACATAATGATCCATTGTATTCTGATATATACATAATGATAAATTTAATGTTTAAATGGAGAATTGGGCTGTGGTGGGGGTTTTATTATTTTTCTATAAATATTTCAATGAAGTTTTGGAATTAAATATCTACAGCAACAACTGAAAATAAACAAAATGAACTACTGGAGTACTTTCCTGAGTACTAAAGCCAAGCGAATTACAGAAAATAAACATGTTATAAGTACCATGAAGTAAATTAGATTTTAATAGGATTTCTGATATAGTTTATGAACAAGAAAGGATTATATTTTTTTTATGTTTACCAGAAATGTAAGGGAAACTAATGACAAAATGAATACAACCCCTCCCAGTCACTACAGAAATCTAGTTTGACTGGCATTTAACTCCTACTCAACTGGACAGTCAGTTGGTTTTACACTTAGTATGGACCTTCAGGATATCTGAGGTTTTAAAACCATATAATGAGCACGATCATGTTAAATGAGTTCACTTAAGGGTAGATGCAGCAGGAACCTCAGGCCATTTCCACCAAAACTGCCAGCATATATCCCTTTGACATGACTAGGAGCAGAAAAGTGACCTGGTAGGTTTCATGTGTTGTAGAATCCAAATATAAATGTATAGCTTGGATCTTGTTTATCATAATCTATTTTTTTATTTTCTGTTACCAGATAACCATTTTTTTCAGGCCTCAAACTCTCAGCGTGAAAGTAGACATAAGGCCTGAAGAGTTTAAAGATAGAGTAGCCTCCCTAAAATGTAATAGAGTACAGATGCTTGCAACATGTCACTCCTTCAATTCACTGATAAATATCTACTAAGTTTTCCTTGAACCTTGAAATGTAGTCTAGCCACTAATTTCAGGCATCTGGCTAAAATAAATCTTAAATTGAAAGTTGACCTCATCACCAAATGTCATTTATTTATATTGGATTTCATCCTTTTGAGTGGCCTCTCTGTACATATTAGAGTACGAACAATTAAGGCCTTTGGTTCAGAGAAAGAAAGGGCACTGGAGGTCACCAGCACTATGTGTCAGATTTTAGCCAAGAAAACTTTTCTAAGTATGTCATTAAATCACAAAAATTACAGATTAATGCTCTACTAAGAAGGCAAAATATGCTGAGTTTGCTTCTGGACTCTTCTCTGAAGCACTAGAAGTAAGGCTGGAGACTGGAGATGATTAATCTTGGGACTGAAATTTAAGGCAAAATATTTATGTGAAGGACCCTTAAGACACGTTTCTTTATGCCTTTTTTTAACTTCTCCAGAAGTTCTTGTAATACTCAGAGAATAATTTTAAATCACATTTCTTTCTATGTACAGCTATAGTATTATCTTTTTCCTCTTGGATTATTAGAGGAAAAGTGTCTTCGGCATTAGAAACAACGTGACTACGAAGCTATTATATAAAATAGACTTTTACAACCTTTTTTCCACTCAAAGAGCTTCCTAATCTCTCAGAGGAAAATAACAGAGAACATTTTACAATGTACCACTGCTCAGTGAATGAGCTGGAGGATTGGGGTGATGAATTAATAATGCACTTAGCAAGACCACTGAACGTTTTTTCAAATTGTCACAAGTTCAGTTACAAAAATTTCAGCTCAGCCTTGAAGCCATTAGGAACTGATTCCTGACTAAGCATGCAGGTACTCAACTCACCATAAAAACAACCCCCATAATAACATCATTTGGATTTTTAATTGCTGTTGACCATCACTGCACACACCATCTTTGTAAGCTTAAGGAGAGCACACTCTTTATGGGAGAAATAGATTAGCTAATACTGAAAAGTACAATCAGCATGTTTTACAGTTCACTAATGCTCTGGATTCTAAAAATGATACAAATTACATCATGCCACTTAGAAGTCAGACTTCACAGAGAACAAGTGGTCATACTGCCTCAGGACACAAGAAACTGCTCTGACACAAGTTGTATGTAGTATGTCTTCAGGACTAGAAGATGGCCTTTTCACATCAATGAATTATGCAGTGAAGACATATCCTAAGGGCAGGGATCATTAGCAGGACAAGAAATTGAACGCAGGTCCAATTCAGTTTATTCTTTGATCACTTCCTTCTCTCAGAAAGCCAATAGATAAAGAAGTCTGGAATATTTAGCTACATTTAGACTATGTGAACATGTCCTTCAGCACTGTAGTCACTGTAAATTTGGCCTCATATAACCAGATTAAATGCACAAATACTCACCCCTGAGCTGCCATAAACTGTTTTGCCAAGCCTCTTTTTCATGTCATCAATATATGCACAATATAAATTGTGAGACTGCAGTAACTGGAGGCATACAGGTGAAATAGACATATTTGGATGATTCTATGAAACTTTGTAACAACAGTTTTTTTCTGAAGCTAATATCAAAAGACCCTTAGGATACTCAATCAAATAATCTTGAAAGCAAATATATTTGTTTATTGTCTAACTCTGTTAGTCCTTTTAGCCATTCACCTCTGTGAGTCTCTAACTAGAGCTTTGATGGCACAGCATCTTCTTCCAAACTTGCAAAGTGGGAAAAGTCCCTCAGAAACTGAGCACAGAGGTTGTATACCCAGTTTTCATAAGTTTCCCTCTTCTAAACCTTTCTTATCCCTGTCCAAATGTGTGAGGTCTCCCCATACAGAATAACAACTAGCTGTTTGTTCTTGTTAGACTGCTAAAAAAACTTCAAACCCTTGTATGCTACTCAGGTTGCCAGCAGAATTCCTACCCATTTCTCAAACTGCACATTCACAAATATGTCCCAAGACCTCACCTTAAAATGATATAACATCTAGGAGAAAAGGGAACAAAAGTATATTAACTGAAACCAAAATAAATTCTCAGAACTCCTTGAAGAACACACTGTGAAGGACTCCTGTCCATGCAAACTAGACATAATATTGCTGTCAGCACTAGAATATTGCCTGAACTTTATACATGATGATGTAGATGTACATAAAAGTCACTTGAAAACCAAAAAGGAGATTGAGAACTGTACATATAAAGATTGAGATTGTTCATATAAACATAGCTGATACGTAGCTAGGGCTGAAAATGCACTTTTGGTCTGAATCTGTTTTCCAGCTTTCAAAGACAGAAAGAAAAAATAAAAAAGCAGTAAAGGGTTTTGGAAAATTACTGTGGTCGTTCTAGGGCCTGAAGCCAAGTCATCTTCAAAATGTCCTAAAACATATTCAGACTCTCATGAGATAAAAGTTTTCAGAACTCTCCTGCAGCTCTCTGATGACACACCATCTACTTTTCCAACAATGAAAAGAGTTACCAGGGAGGTATCCTAATCTCTAATCTCTAGAGCACATGCAGGTATGACATTCTCTCTGTCCCAGAGCAGCCAATTCAGTGCCCATCACGGAGTCTCAGGGTACCAAACCTGAAAGGAATGCAGAGTTTAGTGGCTGCAGATTATCTGTTCACAAACTTTGTGTAACAGCCAGAATTAGGCAGCAAGATGCCATGGTATTATGTATGAAAAGGTGGTCACAGGCAGATCTTGTTTCAGTTTAAGGACTGTTCAAAATCTTACATGAGCAGGTCTGAATGCTCTGTGGAAAACTGTAGGTGTGGAGTCCTGGCCCACAGATGCACTGTGAAATCTGCCACTGATTTAGTGGAACCTTTATCTTGCCCCAGATCTTGAAAACATTTAACAGATACAGTACTTCCCAGTGTGTTTTCTGGGGTCAGTTGGTACAGTAAACATTCACTAGCTGTAGTATGAATTGCTCCTGCTGAAACTCTGCCCCTTTAGACACAGAATCACAGAATCCTTTTGGTTGAAAAAGCCCTTTAGGATCATTAAGTGCAACTGTAAACCTAATGCTGCCAAGTCCACCACTAAACCATGCCCCTAAATGCCACATCTATATATCTTTTAAATACCTCCAGGGATGGTACCACAACCACTTCCCTGGGCAGCCTGCTCCAATGCTTGACAACCCACACAAGATGACAGACTGAAAATCCACCAGAAATTAGTTACAAATAGATGCCACATCACTTGCTGATTTGGTAATGAGCACAAAGATAATTTTTTACCCAGCAGATGATGAACCATACTTTTCATGGTGTTACTATTGCACCAACATTGTGAAGAAAACATTTGTAATGATGATGTAGCTGCACAAAGGCAGCTTAAAAAAACAAATGAGTGAGGAATGCCACTATTTCTCTTTTGGCAAAGTCTATAGAGTTACCTTTTTAACACTGGCATGCCTTGTCCATCAGCAGTGAGTTTTATAACAAACTATTATGTAACATAGCTGTCCTTCGATATCTGTGAAAACTCATGATCTATGAGTTACTTCAGTTCTCTAGCATGAAGATAAATATACCAATCTCTTCAAATGTTCATGGCAGTCATGCTTTAGAGCAGCTGCTAAACAGCACTTAATAAAAATAAAATACTAACTCTAGCCCTGCCCCTTTTCTCCATTCCCCTCTTTTCACTCTTGTGAAACTTCACAGTTAACCATCAAATGCGTGGCAAAACAACCACAGAGAAGCATCTGCATAAGAAAATTTAAGTGTACTTTACCTATCAGTCCTGCAAAGTCTCATGCTTGATTTATGCACTGACCCCTTGAGTATTATCCAGGCATCCACCAGAAAATTCTATTTTTTCAGGCATCTAGCCTTGACTTAATTTGATTGACGGAATATATTTTTCCAAGATATTCTTGGCTGCATACAGGATCAGTGGCTGCAGTATGTGTGGTGGGAGGTGGATATATGAGGTAATTAGAGACCAGGGAAACCCACTTTCTCCCCTCTTCTGCATCTGATAGGATCAGTGAGGAGAGCAGCGAGATGTTTCTTGTTTCTCCCACTGTTTCAACCTTCTCCCTTCTCTGTAGGTTTGTGCCAAAATATACGTGTGTGTAGGGCTCTGCTCCTCTAGGGGAATATGATTATTTTTTTTTCTGGCTGCTCACTGTGCCTATTTGGGAAGCTTGACTTTTCTAAGGTGGTAGCTGACAACTGAAGCATAGAGAAAGGCAAGACAGTGCTAGGGCTTGTGAGTGGAGGGAACATATCTCGATTTGCAGGTCTCCCAGGTACCAGTAGTGAGAGAAAGAGATGTGAGAATTACATACTGAAATGAAAGAAGGAGTTTTTACCTAGAATTAATTATTTGAAGTCATCTAGATTTCTAGGTCAAGATCCATATGTTAAGGAAAGTGGACAAGTTCCCACCTCTCATGAAGCAATGTGCTTGACAATTCACTTCTTGGGCTTTCTGCAAGATGAATGAGTAGCTAACTAATCCTTACTTGGAGACATTTTGGTCAGAGCTTCTCAAGACAAACTCTCTCATCTTTCTTAGGATGAACACATGCTACCAGCAGATTCTCTGATGAAGAAAAGTATTAACCCAAATCTTGGAATTGGCTCCAAACAGTTTGTCCAACATTTACTGAAGAAAACACAAGCCTCCTCTGAGAATATATACTGACTGTAGCATGAAACTCTTAGTGTCATCTGCCAGACATACCAATCAGTCCTTCCCCTGTTCACTTGCTCACAGTGGAGAAACTGAGTGTGTGTAAGGCTGTCTACAGTCAGGCTTGGGAAAAAGATATAGATACCACAGGACAAGTGCTTAGTAATGAGATTTGTTCACAATGAAAATTCAATATATATTTTCCTAATCCACATTTCATTTCAAATGAGTCAGCTAGCTGTTCAGAGTTAAAACAGCAAGCTGGAAAAAAATAATAATCACTATTTTTCTTTCAGCATGGCTTAAGCCTATTGTTAGAATTGCATTTTTTTTTTATTTGGGCTGAGTTTTCATTTAATAATTTTTAACAGGAAGCTGAAAGCAACCTCCCCCTCCCCAACATTTTTCCTTTGACTAACCAGCAAACAAGGGATTTGAATTGCTCCATCGTGGTGCTAATGAATAAGTATAGGCTCTGATGTTACCACATGCAACAGTTTCAATGCTTGCAAAGAAAATGGATCTGGGTTTTAGTTGAAACTTGGGTCAATCTGACAAAAGGCAGGTAAGCTTTGTGGCTTTAATGCATAACTGACCTAAATTTCAAACAAACCTGGGGCAACTCAAGCTTTGGATTTAAGTAGTTTCATATGTCTCTCAAGTGCAGATCATTTTCCTTAAATTTCAGTAGAGAGTCTGAGTTTGCTCAATCCTGAGTCAAATTTAGGGGTGTGAACCCATCTGGACTAAAACTGAAGGAAATATTGGCACAAATCTCAGCAAAATGAAACTGCCAAAACTTGAAACAGCTCTGATATATACATCTATTCAGAAAGAGAGAATGTTTAATAAAAGTCAGTAGTTTGTCATAATCATAATCAATTTAGTCTGTTTCACTCAGAGTTTGAGGGAAAGGAAGTAAATTTAAGTCACCTATGGTTTTATGAGAATTTTGACTAATTTAAGGAAAGCAGAAAATTAATTATTCAAATTTTCTGCATGCTAATCAAACTTAAATTAGGTCAAGAAATTAAGAGGCATTTGGCTTAACACCATACGGGGAATAGACAAAGGAGAGAATAGAGGAGAAGGGAGGAAAGAGGAAAAGAGGAGAGAGAAGCCTAACATTAAACAGAGTTTGAAATCCATTAAAAATACAAGTCATGAACATCTGAACTGGAAGAATTTTGATGGTCATTGGTAAGTTTGGAGGAATTTTATAGCTTGCATAGGTTAATTTTTTCACCTCATGGTAAAACATCAGTCTGAACTGGATTATTAATCTCCAGAATTCTTCCAATTTCACATTTATTTTTAAGGGTTATAGAGCATTACTCATATTGTAAAAATGCATAAAACAAAACTATTTATCAAACAGATAAATACAGAATTTTCCAAGTGTTCTAAATAAATGTTTAAAATAAAGGGAGATTGCAGAGACTGAACAAACTGTTTGATAGAGGAGTGTATGTAACAAACAGCTCTAACAGAGCTTTTATACTGAAAATAAAACCCCTCCTCGCAAAAACGACTGTGTTATAATGTGACCATTGTTTCTTTGGCTAATTACTGCTGTCTATGCCAGTGGGAAGCCTTGCTGTAAAAGCAGCAGGAGTGTATACCTCCCATAGGCATGTACTTTTTGGAGATTATAGAGGACAGAAAAGAACTAGGAAAGAAAGCATGCAAATGAAAACATAGATCTAACAGTTTATTTTTCTAGGAATGAAATCAGTGGAGTGCATAATATACTCTCTATATTTGTTGGAGTATGCACTCATACACGAGTTACTAATCATGGGTAAGAGTGTCAATGTGATAACCAGCCTTATGTGCATAGTGCCACTCAAAATACCCCCTATGAACCTTGGACCATTTCCAAACTGTTCAAAGAAAAATATATTTTAACTTAGGTATATTTTAATTTTATATTTTAAAAGTATTTTTTCATTTCATAGTGGAGCTAGCCACATAGCCAAAAGGCTACAGATCGTTTATCTGTATTTTGGAAGGTAGAGGATGAAGTGAGAAAAACCTGAATAAAGTACCACAAAAAGATGTAGATGTAGAAAAATTAAATTCCAATCATTGGAAATAGAAATATTTTAGAGATTTAAATGTGTTCATCAGGACTTCGAAAGATACATCCACATCAACAAGGATCACACACTTCTTGTCCCAGAAGCTGCAAAACTTTCCCATTTTACCTATATATATATAATTCTTGCTGCCTGTTGTAATTCTACAATAATAATGGCAAAACTCTAAAACTTGTTCCTCAGAACAAGCATTTCCCTGAACAGTCTTCACAGCAGCTGGACTTTGAAAGAAACTTTCCATGGAAAATTGTAAAACAGAGGGTGAGGCTGAACATTTTAAAATGTAAATGCCACATTAGTTAAATTAAAAAGCTTTACAGGCTGATCATTGGAATATAACCCCCTTTTTAAGTTCCTTGTATTCATTCTATTACGTATGAAAAAACAGGAAGCCAATAATATTACAACCCCATATACATTTAAAAGCTGCCAATTTAAAGATATACAAATCATCAGATTTACCAATTTGTTTGGATTGCTTCCTGACAACATCAACAGAAATGTTGACATAAACTTTTTTGGGGAAAGGATTAGGACACAAATAGAAGTACAGAAGTTTAACAGAATTCCTGAAGACCACAAAACCTATTCCTTTCAGAAATTAGCACATTTTCTTGTGCATGCATTAAAAACACATCTTTTATAGTTGCTTATTAATTCACTCATCTCACTAGTTATATTTTCTATGCAAACTCCTGTTTACCATAAAACCTAAAATTATGCTGTTGTTTTGTGATACATAAAGAAAATCTTACACTTGAAAAATACTGCAAGAGAATAGTAGGTGAAAAGTATATTCAAACTTTCAAAATACTACTTTAAATATGCTAAAACATCAAGCAAATCAAGGTCAGCAACTAAGAACTTTGCACGAGTTTAAAAGACATTTTTCCCATGTTTCTATTCAACTATTTTTATAGAATTGTCTAGGTTGGAAAAGTCCTATATGATAGTTGAGTCCAACCTAACACTGCCAAGTCCAACCACTAAAGCATGTTCACAATTATTATTTGTTGTCCACTGGATTAGTTCTCTAATGTATCAGTTGCTGATACTTTGTTATTGTGTTTGGTTTTTTTTCTTTTTAATTCCTCTAAAAATGTCCAAGGGAACTTGCAACACTCTTAAGTTATTTCTGGAGTTCACGGTCTTCAAACAGATTGATAGTTCAGTAGAAACACACTCACCCTTTATCCCTTCCTGAAATACTTCCAGGTTTTTGGGAAGTTTCAATGTGCAATGAATACTGTTCTAGGCAAAACACAGGACATGAGTGTTTGCTCTATTGTAGTTGTGCCTGATTTCTGTTCCCATATACAAATCAATCAAGACTTCATCGAGAACTGACATTTCTGTGACAGTGTTTCTTTGTCTTCCAAACCTGCCTTGGGCTGATGTGGACAAGAGAGAGGGTAAGACTTCTGAGACAATCATATTCATCATCCCTTCATTCTAATTTGGAAATCCCACTGGAAATAAAGTTGGAAAAAATTACTGCAGTGTTTTCATTACATTCCCCTGGCTAAAAGCCTACCATGAATTTCAGTGAAATGATTTGAAAAAGGCAGTGATAAAAGAAAATTGTAAAACATACTTAGTAATTCTTGTCTCTGTATTTTTTTTTTTTGCCAAATGTTGGCTTATTTTATCCTAGCAGTAAGAGGGAATAAAAAGGATCTTTGTTATGATTATTACAGCTGTGCAGAGCTGTCATGACTATGTATCCACTTATAAAAATTTCACTTACTTCAAGTTTGATAGTATTGTATTGATTTGAAACATCCAGTCACCCTGTAACAAGCAGACATCTTCAAGGCTGCGATGTGCTTGTTTATCCCACAATAAAAGATGGTATATGCTGTACAAGACATGGTCCTTGCATGTAAAGTTCCTTGTTTAAGTGATGAACACATATGTACCTGGCAAACACCAAATGAGTTTCCAGAATAGGTTGGTGAGGTCTGATTATCAGAATAGTTTAATTTTGGAGGAGTTGTAGTCCTCCAGTACTTAGTGTATCATAGAATCTTAAAGTGATTAGGGCTCAAAGGGACCTTAAAGATCATAAAATTCCAACCCCTCTGTCATGGGCAGGGACACCTCTCATTAGACCAGGCTGCTAGAGACTGTCCAACCCAGCCTTGAACTGGCAGCCACCACTTCCCTGGGCAACCTGTGCCAGGGACTCACCACCCTCACAATGAAGAATTTCTTCCTAATAAGAAAGTAGGGAGGAGTTTCTGAAATATATAACAGAAGAGAAAGGAAAAAGGAAAAAAAAATAAATAAGAGAACCGTAAAGATTGAGAGGAGGCTGAATGTGTACTCATAGCAAAATCACAAAGGAAAAGTGAGATCTCTACTGAAGGAATGAAGAACTATGGAGAGTCTTAAGAGGAAAAATCAGAAACAGGAAACCTGGAAAATTATGTGAAAGAAAGAAGAAAGTGAAATAATCTGAGGTACCCATGAGGTGCCAGTTTTCACTTTCAATGGAACATACAATAAAAAATAGCTGTTGTCCATCTAAATGAAAACAGCCCCAGAAGTGGCACTGATTCTGACAGCAATGCTGCAGTCAAGGTAATTTTGCTTGGCATACTACTACTGAAGCAGCTGCTCCACTTCATCTAAGTATATCTTCATCTTCATATCTCAGAGCACTATTGTTTAAAACAATGCTAGTTGTCTATTTGCAGCTGAGGTGACATATATATTCATATATATCTCTTTTTCTTTTTAAATGATACAGAATGCTCTTTAAAAGTACCTATTTCACTTAACTGCCTTGTAACGGCACTGTTAGAAGATATGACAATTTTTTTGCTGGTCATTCTCCAAGGCCAACAGAAATTATTTGAAGAGGAAAGGCTCAGAGATCACGTTGGAGTTTACAGTCTGTGACCACAAATCCTCTAGCATCTGATCTCCAGCTGGGTTACAGTGGGGTACCTTAGATCAATCTGTATGCACAGAGCCGCAACAAAGATTCTATCTCTCTTGTCTGTAATGCATGGATCAGGAAGCAAACTGAAGCACATTGTATGTGCACAAAAGTGGTTATGAAATGTCTTTACCACAGCAGCTACCATATGCTTTTCTGCAGTGGGATTGTGGGGTGAGGAGGTATGTCGCTGACTTGTCTGCTGGAGGTTGGTCAAATGACATCGTCACATGGCAATGTGAGATATGTGGGGAAGAACTGATTTATTTGGATTCCTTGGACTGTGGGGAATAAACACGCAAAGAATCACACTGAGGGCTAGCACATGACAACACTTTCTCTTCTGGCATGGTCTAGAAAACATCTAAAAGCTTTAATCCAAACAGTCTGACCATGAAGTAAATCACACTCAAGGAATACTACAAACGTATGCATTTACTACAGGAAGCTTTCAAACACTTTGGAGTATCCCCCTAGCTATTTTGTATGTACCGAGTGATGTTTTACATGCAGAATGCTATGAAGACTTCCTTTTCATGAGGGAAGGACCTGGGGCTTGATAGCGTGTGAACCTGTGGCAACTGATGGCTACTGAAGCACACACACAAAAATGAAGGTCCCTAAAACGCTTATTTTCTGTAGAGAAACAACAGATATTTTAGGCCCATTCCACCAATATCTCAGCATATAAAACTGCCAAAAAAGAAACCCCACCGTGTACACTGTTTGATCAAAAGTGGGAAGATGTGCTTGATATTGTGCTGAAAACTTAAGTCAAAATGTTTTGACTATGAGAAACATGCCACTTGAGAACTTGGCCTGCCAGAGATTTGTATCTTGAGGGTGAGCCATGATACCAAATATGTGTTTGTCCACATGGATCCTTACACTTTGAGTAGACCCTCTCAATAAAGCAGCTACCTCCTATCCTCAGCTGTCTGTGACTGTGAAATTTATAGGAACATAATACCTCTGAGAGCACTATCCACCACATTAAAACGCATTTGGCCAAAATTACGTGATAGTGATAAGGCAGAAAAATAAGATATTCCTCAAGCTTCATTTCCCCATGAAAGGAGGCTTAAAGGAGGAGTTCCTCCACCACATGCGTTTGTTTTTGTGGAAGCCAACAAACATTAAACCTGCAGACTAAACAGAAATATTGTGTATATCTTGTCAGGTTTTTGCATATTCTTCATTTTTTCAACAATTCTGCCCAGATTACATACATGAGCATCATTCTACTCTCTCTGTATAGCATCAGATCAGATCTGTTATCAATTAGAAAAAATCTTACTGACCTTTACTTTTTTGATACAAAGAAGATAATTTCAGCAGCTGCCTAGAAAGGCTGAATAGCTAATAGTTGCCTGGATAGTAAATTAAAGAAATATACAGTTTCATCTGATTCTTCTGTCAAGCTTTCTATGGCTGTCCCAGAGCAGCCACTACAGTCACTCTTTTAACCACATATTTTAATCCCATGAAGGAATTTTGGTTAATTTAACTGAGATAGCTTATTCCTTTTTTTATGTTCTCCAATGTTGATTTGGTATAGCATATACAATATGTATTTTTCTTATCCTCCAGCATTTGATGTTCTAGTTAAATTAAAAAGAAATCAATTCCCCCTGTGCCAAATTTTCAAAATGAAAGCAAAGTGCTACCCCACTATGCTAATAGTGACTTTGGGGAATCACCACGGCAAAAGTTGTGAAGTTTTCATGTAAAACAACAAATCCCCTGCCAAGTGTGTAGAATATGCAAAGAACCCTTGCAAGTGAGAAGAGCTTAGCAGAGATACATCTAGTCTCCACTTGAAGGGATGCTTTCTGCTGCCTCGTCAGGAGACAACTAGCAGCTCAGATAATGGGAGAGAAGTGAGAGAAAAAACATATACTGGTAAGGGAAAAACAATATTCACTCACTAGCTAAAAGTAGAGCTAATTGGTTATTTTCACTGTTGGAACACATTTTCATCAGAAAATACAGTCTCATCTGTGCAAATGCACCAGCCTTAAGTTGTGAGAAAGCTCAAGCTCCGTTTCCAACAAGCCTCTACTGGAAGCTGCTGGGGAGCCCAGGTTTCTGTCTGGGCAGCCCTGCCACATGAACTGCCATTAAAAGAGGACCTGCATACAGGTAGGTGCCATCCACACAAGCTCTAGATCTGTCTCACACACCAAACACTCTCCTGCACTCTAATTATGTACTGCCAACAAAGCAGCATGCATGTAGCAGTAACACCCTGTAAATGTACACAAGTAACTCACGCTTCACTGTACAGTTCAGTTTCCAATTGTTTTGCAGGTGCAGCCAAACTGAGAAATGACTCTCTGAATTTCTTTTTTTAAGGCTCAGGTTACAGAGAAAGAGAAGGCTCCTGCAGGGTTTTGAATGCCTAAGGATGCTTAGGGTATCCTCTCAGAGAACAGTTGTTTCACACAGGTATAATCGCAACTGCAGATGTGGTAGATGTTAAAAGAACCCATCAAATATTGACTTAGATATTGTCTTGAATTTTCTTGCATATATATGCATTAAACTTTACAAGGTCATGCTGTCTTATAAGCAACCAAGCCACCACGTTTGGTCAGACAGAAATCAACATTGTACATGTTATTTGCTCCTCAATCTCTGGTTAATGAATTCCTGTTAGGACAAACTATGGAAGCTAAAACTTTTTTTTTTTTCTTTTCATGCTAGGAATGACAAATTGCTTTCCTCCAGCTAACAGTTCATAGGTGTGAGTTTCAGTTTCTGAACATCACCTTCTCCAGAACTTACTGAAATTAAAACCATTCTACTTGAAGGGTGAGATCTTTCGGTTATTATTTGATAGCATATATATATCAAACCTCAGTTCCTCCCACATAAATTTCACTCCAAGTACATATATCCTAATTAGTACTTGCAACAAGTATAAATTGAAAGGGAGTCATAGACAGCAGACTCCCTTCTCCCCTTTGCTACCTTTTCTTTCTGATATGTGTTGAAAAGGAAAAATGGGGAAACATAAAAACTATCTATGGTTGTACTCAAAAATCACAAAATAAATTCCTAGGAGAGACCAAAATCACTGAAATCGAAATAGGTTGGAGAACAAAACCATACAAATATTTTTTCTTTCCCTCCTCCAGAGCAGATGAACAAAATTTTGCAAAAAAAAAAGGAGTGAATGTAAACTACCAGGAGACTCATCTGAGCTTCTCTGCTTTTTCTCTCACTGTACTTGCCAGTTACAATGGGCATAACTCATTTGCCAACTATTTCTGCTACAATAACCAGAGAAACACTTAGACATAAATTGTCTACCCAGTTTAAAATAGTTCTTTGGTCTTTTGGATGGGTCTGTTTGTCTGGTGACTCAGGTAAATGGCACATGGTTAGCAGATTTTCTCCACAGTTAGTAGTGTTACAATTCCCATTACAAGGAAAATTCAGTTTACAGCTACTTTACCAATACAACAAATGAGTTTCAGCTCCAGTACTACATACAGCACCTTCTGGCTTCAAACCCATACCAGGAATTTCCATACCACAAATTATTTAAGTAAGACCTTTCTATCCTTCTTTATAGATATAGCTGAAAAGAGAGACAGAAGAAAAACATTCACTTTTCCCAAATTTGAATGGAAGTTTTTTACTGCAGTGAGTCTTATAGAGCCACTAATCTGTCAGCTGCTGATAATCAGTCTATCAAGCATCCAGACACAGACTGATTCTGATCTTAACCAGTTGACTTACTCCTGACAAATACCTAAAAAAGGTAGAACTTATGATATGTATCCCTACTGAATATAATAAAAAAAAAAA
>VXBZ01002400.1:394016-410515 GCA_013399135.1 Heliornis fulica
GGGGGTGGTGGAACAACACACATGATCAAAAGCTATCAACTTCAAACCACATCTATGAATTACAGTGAGAGAAAAGAAGTCACCACCCCTGGGAGTTTTTCAATGAGAAAGGACAGATTAGAGAAGTAAAATGGAAATGGACTCCACATTCCTTCCAGGATTTCTGGCTTTAAATCTGCACAGTAATTTAAATTATTGAATATGCAGAGTATATGAAATCATTGTGGTTTACTTAGAAGTGTTTGAAACTTAGAATACAGGAAATACAAGACCTACTACCTATCTCCAGATGCTGATAAATCTGGAGACGTACAAGGAAATCAACATTTTTATGTAGTTTAACAGATCCATCTACATTAATCAGCAGTTTACTTTGAGCTGGCTGTGAGACCCCTGCCCTGGTTACCTATCAAGAGATAACATACTATAAGACTTTTAGTGCAGATACAGGGAAAAAAAAAAGGTTAAAACTTCTCTGAACATGAAGAGCTGGGCAAGACCCTAATCAGATGTTGTTGCTTTAAATGTCTTCACCAGTTCATGCTAATAAATTGCTTCTATGCAGTGGGAGAAAAAAGACACTGTATGAATTACTTCCCTAAAAGTCCATACCAGCTTGGTATCACAGAAGTGAGGACATTTTTGCATAGATAAATAACTCTCATTTTTAATATATACATTTTTTGGTGGTTAAAAACCTTCCCTCCTAAGTGTAATTTAATTCCAACCAAGTTGTCCATAACGAGTTTTTACTAGAAGCCCAGAAAAACTAATTATAGGTTGGGGTTGTAAAGAAGGTAGAAGATGTCTGTTCATAAATTTCCACAGGCATAAGAAAAGGGACAATGGTACAAGTTTTGGGAGAGATTTTATCTTCACATAAAAGAGAAATTTTATACAGTGAGATCATTCACTGATAAAGTTCCCATTGCTGGAGGCTTTCAAGATGCCTTTGTACTGGATGCAATCCTCATTTAGGATCCCTTTCCCACAGTGTTTGACCAGATGATCTCTCGAGATCCCTTCCAACCTTCATATGACTCTAGGAAAGGTTGTGATCTGTGGAAAGGTATCCAAGAAACAGATTTTAGGAGCTAGTGGTCTCCCAAGGGCATTTCCTCAAGGAAGAGAGGAATACCAAGAGTGTGGGTACCATCAGAGGGAGTAACGGTGATTTCCAGAGGCTCTCCAGACCCAGTCTTTAGAAGCTACTGATCACTGCACACTGTCCATGGGGAAGGGTATTTGTTCTGGCTTTTAACATCCAGTAACAAAATGCAAGACTTCCCAGACCAGACCTCACTGAAAGAACTTCAATATTGATTTGATTTCACCAAAAAGCCTCTTTTGGATTAAGATGCTGGACTGGAAATGGTTCTGTTTGACTGTTTTTCGAGGGGTGACTCCACACGAGTTAATTATGGCAGGACCAAAAGACCATTTTCCACTCTAACTTATATGTCATATTACATGATATACCTATTACTACTTTCTGAAACTACAACAGGCACCATTCTGCTACAGGATGTAATCTTAGAGTACACATTCCACAATTTTTAATTCTTTTTCCATTGCAGACCTTGCTCAGGGCCTGTCGGCACACCATAACATATTGCCCCACAGAGACAGCTGAGATCTCTCTCTAAACAAGCCAACTTCATGTGGATAGCACCGCTGTGTCAAGGCAGTACTTATCCAACCTAACATTTGCTGGTTTGCTACTGCTGCCTGTGATGCTACAAAATTTCTAACGCAGGATGTGGCAAAAGGAAATTATGGAGATAAAATAAAATTAAAAAGAAAATCTGGTCTAGACAAGGAACTAATCCTCTTTAGTCTCAGAATTCTGAAAATTGATGTCGTGATTCAGGATTTTGAATCTTCACTTAGGAGGCAGCACTGGGATTCAATGCTCCAGGCTGATTCTAAGGGCAAATTTATTGTTCTGATGTAAAAAGATCTCTTGAAAGGTTTCCTCCCTCCACCTCAAAAAGAAATCCAAATTTCACGTTATTTCTAATATGTCTTCCTATTTATCATGAGTCAAACTTACAAGATAAAGGAAATAACACAATTTACTCCTAATGGAAGCTAAGAGCAGATCTCTTGGAAAAAGTGCTGAATTTTAGCACCTGCTAGGTGAGCTTGAGTCAACAGATAGATTACCATAAAATTCTTTGAAAACAGTATTTCTCTGAGAAAACAGAAATATCCTTGAATTATTTGTGGTGGGAATCTTGAAAGGCTTGAACAGAGATGCATCAAAGCTGGTGTAGGTTTTTTTTTCATGAAATGATAAAATTGAAATGGCTAAATCTGGCACAGTTCTAAAATCCTGTAACAGCAGGAAACAGTCATATTTTTTTCAAAGAAATGTCACACAAAGAAGGTTAACAAGCATGTGGCCAAGATGTGTGGGTTTTGTACAACTTTTATAAAGAAGTTAAACTAAAAATTTAAAATCAGGTATCTTTACAGATAATTAAACTAAACCATACCTGCCTTAAAGTAAAATATAAAATATTGATTCATATTTCATAAAACTCATCTCTAGACTTCCATGTATTATCTGTTGCAGATGTCTGCTGTGTGATTTGCCATACTGTTCATATTTGGCTAGAGCGAACATTCACAGAACGTCTTTGTGCCGTGTCAGCAATGCCACGCACACACACAGAGTTGTGCTTTTTGAGCCATTCAGATGAGGGCAGAAGGCAGAACAAGAAACACCAGTAGTGACACTGAGAGAGAAATGTAAGACATTAATACTTAATAATTATTACTGCAGAGGCCTCTCAGTTGGAAGGGATAAATGTCATTAGTTAATGGCTTAGATCTTGCATGGGGTTCATATTTACCGCCTTCAGTGGGTTGCTAGCTCACTCAGATCCCTACCTCACACAACAGCTGCATAACTCCTCTTTTCATGATGTCTCACTCAGTGGCAACAAGATGAGGCTGGCAACTTAATAAAAAGCCAAGTGCCAATAGAGTTCCCTCAGCACTGTGTCAGGACAGAACTAAACTCCGGGTGATATCCGAATGCCGGAACAAATATTGCTGACTTCAAAAAGTAAAATACCAGACAAGAAACCAAGTGTGTTGTTCTGAAGCAATGCAGTTGCCTGTAAAATAGTTACAAGTTTTTCATTATCACGCAGTCATCATCAAAATATGTGCCTTGGCTTAAAAAAGCAGCCCACCAGCAATATTAAAAAAAAAAGGGAACAGGAGAAAAAAGCCCTTTCCATTCCTCAAACGCAGCGTCTTTGTGGTTGTGTCCCTGGCTGTCAACACTTTCCTTCCCGGTTGAAAGATTATTAGAAAAACAGGATTCTGCCAGTGCCAGTGGCCTCAAGAGCCTCATTATACCACGAGGATAACCCCAGAGAGAACACAAAATCTAAACATTGGCCATACGGAGTCCTTTTTATTCAGGGTATGCATGTTTCGGCCAAGTTTACCAGCAGGTGAAGCTCATATAGCTGCATACAGCCAGAATTAAGACAAGATCATGAGAAACTTGGCAGCTTTTACCAGACTTTCTATAGAGAGAAAGAAAAAAAAAAAAAAAAAAGGCCAAGGGTGGGCCAGGGAAAGGATCTGTACCCAAATTCACTCCCTGATTTCCCTTTTCTTCCTGGGCCTGTGTGGTTTTCTCTTCTTGAGAAGAAAACTAAAGCCTAAGAGGAGAGAGCTGAAAAAGACAGGGATGAAGATGGACTCCTTGGAAGCTTTTCTCATGAGATAACTCAAGGTCTTGTGGTCATATCTTAACCCCATCCCTTTGGAAAAAAGCTTACAACGCTTTTATGGTTTTTTACTCTTGGACTAAAACCCTACAGCTGTTTTGAAGGTTGACATAGTTCTAGCATATAATTAATACCATTTCCATTTAACTCACCAGTTAAATCTTAAACAGAATGCACAAGCTGTGACATATTACTGAAAAGAAGTAATGCATATTGGACAATTGACTTGTTGGTGGCCTTTAATGCTGTGCCCTGTTGGTGTGGTGTCTGTGGTTACCATTTTTCATTGGAGAAATGTCAAACAGTTCATGGGCCTGGCAAACATAACTATCACGGGGAATTTTGCTTCTGCTTGCTTTCATCTCGTGAAACAGTTGCTTTTGCTTACAGAGTATGCATAGATTTATAGGCACATATACAATTCACACTCTGCGTACATACACATCTATTTTTATAGAAATAGGCATAGGATACAGAGTAGGTCCGGTTGCAGTCTGGTGTAGTTTCTGTCTAGTAGATAGGCAAGAAACAGGTACATTAGTATGCTCCAAAACTAGCTAGTTTAAATCTGTCTTGGCTATCTGCATTACTGGAAGTCAGTTCTGTCACTGCATCGTGGATGTGCTCTTCAAGTGCAGAAACTGCATCTTATATGAATTCTTCAGTATTTGATGAAATTGTTTCTGTGATCATTTCTGTCTCTAAATTCTCTTTGGTGTATTAATGGAAAACAGGCACGAAAAGGAAAACAAGCACAATAGAAGTAAGAGGTTGACTAAATATTACAACATTTTTTCAGTATTTCCATAACTAGTCAGCCAACTTAACTGTGAATTCCCCTATATATTTTAAACATGGAATAAAGTTTCTCCAGTGAAAGCTGCTCACAGCAGAAGTTCCAATCAGCACAGATTAGAAATACCACTTTATGCCATTAAAGTAATCAGTTCTCACTAACAGTAACCCATCGTCTGGTGCAATCTATATCAACAGTAGACAAAATTTGTCACAACCTAGCTAAGAGCACAATAAACCAGAAAATGCCACTAAAAACAGTAGGGGGTTGGAGTGGGAATATGCCAGCAGTAACTTCCACACAGTGAATTTTTTTTAGAAATATACTGAAGAAAGCTTGGTGACTCCCACTGTTCTTCCAGGCTCTTTTCTTTGAGGATTTTTTTTTTCCTCTTTCCAAGTCTTTGGTGGGGATGTGTGAGTGATTTGGGCTTGCCCAGAACGGAATCGGTGTAGACAAGTACTGCTCTGAGCTATTGTAATCACATCATGTGCCCCTTATGCTCTTTCCATCATCTGAAGATAATGTGGCTGGTTGGCTCTGGGTCGGGATTATTAGTTTTGAAAGCTCTTAAGGTGCTGGGTCTGTCTGAATTTTAGACACAGAGTAACACAATACATGCTCTTTCAAGGATTTGCTATGGCTTCTGAAATTGGCAGGTGACTATTTTTAACTGTGAGGGGGCATTACAATTCCCCTTAAATACTGATTTTATTTATTCCCTCCTAACTTTGAAAACCTGCCTTTAAATCTTTAATTTCCAAAGGTGTTCTCAGATTGACTATCACTGGCTCTATACAATTACTCTCCTATTCAGACACTTTTTTATTGCTCTTACTGGATCCCTTACACTTTTTTCATGTTGATATTTCGAGAACCTAGCATTACATTTTCCTTCTACTGTTTATAAACCTATACAATGTTCTGTTGCACATGATCATACCGCAAATGTGATACGCTGAAAAACACTGGAATTAAGTAATTAGGGTTTTTTCAATACCACCTTCTCTCTTGGTTTCCGATATAAATCTATGCATTATTTCAAACATTAATATTTCTCCTTTTGAGAGACTTGAGGAGTGTCTTCCTTGCCTCTCTGCTGGCACAATCAGAAAATGCCTCTGAGCAATGCAGCTCACACGACTGTATCCCTTTGAAAGTTTATTGGTCTTTAGTGTGAGGCCAACACTGAAAGAATGACAAATGTCTTTCAAACTGTTTATACATGCCTGCTGCACACAAAAGAGTTGGCATTGCTTACTTCATTTTGAAGTGACCTAAATCTTCAGCTCCAAACGGATATATTTGGTTGGTACTGGGTGCAAGCTGGAGTAGAATTTGAAACAAATGGTTTCCCACAAAGAAATGAATTGAGAAAGACAGCGATTGTGAAGGCAGCCTTGACAACATCTGGGGAAATGCATATCAGTTAGCTAGCTTGAAACCATGAATATTGTTGGTTTTTTTCTGTGGCAGCAGGTCTGAATGGGATTTTTGTATGGAGAAATTGCTTATTACTCGATACAGATTTTCAAATTTAATACAGAATTAATGAATCATTGAAATGTTAGTTGGAAGGGCCTGCTGGCCATCACCTACTCCAACCTCTTGCCTGAAACTGGGCTAAAGCCAAACTTAAATTGAATCAGTCACGGTTTTATCCAGTAAAGCTTTGTAAACCTCAGAGGAAGGCAAGTCCAAGGCCTATCTGAGCACAAGTGGGCACAGTAGCTACCATGCACAAGGTTTTAAAAAATCCCAAGCAAAAATGCAAACAAACAACAAAAAGACTGAGCAACTTAAAGAGCACACTCAGGAAATGATAAGACCTTTGCTACCACATTATTATGTCCACCTCTTAACCCCTGGGAAATGCTTTCTCTACTTAAGACCACAGCCTTTCTGGTGTGCCACCATTTTGTCACCAAGAAAAGAATGCAGCAGCAGCACAAAGTGGTTACTACTGTTTTATTAAATAGAGATCCTCATGAATTCCAGCTGCTGACCATGTGTTCCATCTTTTTATGTGCAAACACACTCTTATTTTATGAAATGCTGAGCACATATGCTAGTACATGCTCTTGTAAGTCCCCAGGCTTTATATTCGCATTGTATATAAACCCTCAGCATGTGACTTTAACATGAGAGATCAGTTGAACGTGCCCCTCTCACCTCATAATCACTGTATCTTTTTTTTCTAAAAATTAATCTCACTTTAAAAACTGATCAGGAGATCATTAGACTATTTCACTTGTACATTATTTAGCATAGATAATCTGCGGAGATAAATGAGGAGATAGAGATTTCAGCCTGTAATCATAGTAATTTGAAGGGAAAAGGGTTTTTTCCTAACATCTGTGGCACTGCAGGATTGGTATTCAGAGCGAATGGCAGGGGCCAAGTAGGGCTTTATTCAGAAAATCCACCAAGCTTTTCACAGGGCATATGTAGTGAAGGTTAAAACCCAGCAGACATGACATTAAACCTTATATCTAGCTAGTATTGCCTGTGAATGCTATCAGCTGCTATCCTCAGGAGACACATGGTCATCTTTTCTCTAGTTAACTTTGCTGAAAATTGGAGGAGACATTTTATAAGGCGATTTGATCTGTTTACTAGGTTAACTTTTGTAAATCCAAAGTCACAAAACCCCTTATTCAGATACTTCTCCCCCAAAGCGAACAGGCAGAGGATTTTAGAAGTTATTCTAGTTTGACTTCTGTATTTAAAGTACACTGTAGTTAACTGCAGTATCTTAAGGGCCAAAGCATTAATTCTCCACCTCAAGGAAGCTGCCAACTAACCACTGAGGTATGAGAACCTCAATGTGAGGAGTGGATTTGCAATTCCACAGACCATCAGTCATTATCATAGAAATCGTTCTTTTCATTCCTCCACCTACTGCACCTTATCCTTACATATACTTAATTAAATCATGTATATTATAGCACATCAAAGAAACACAAGTGGGCTGCTAAGGTAGCAGCTAAGATCTGCAGCCTTCCATGACTGGAGTAGGCACAGCCCCAGGCAATATTAACATCAAAACGAACTTTTAGTACCCCTTCTTCAAGTTGCAACACTGGTGTTGAGAATCGGTTGGTTAATAAAACATTGCAAAATTCTTCAGAAAGCCTTTTAAAGATCTGTTTCCATATTACTGATATGTTGTTTATGTACCAAAGAGACTGAAACATTATGGTTAAAAGATTGCTTCCAAAGATAAATTGAAATACCTCATACTGCATGATTTTCAACAGGATTTATTTAGGTTAAAGTTGAGTGTTGGCTCTTACAGGGAAGATTTATTTTAATTTTTAAAAGATGGAGAGACACCCCTTTGATTAACATTAGTAGAACTAAAACTAGGCCAAAATTCTGCCATACTGTGATAGTAGCAGTTCGAAAGGGTTGAAATAGAATATTTTGTTGAGGGAAAAAAACAGAGTATTTATACAAATTGCTATTTTTGGTTTTCAGTCTTAGAATGAGGTTTCAATCAAGAGCACTGGAATTTTGTTTCAGCACGGTCCTGCTGCTGGAGCCCCTGGGGGCTGTGACAATGCCATAGGACCCAGAATATTTCTCAGCTCTTGTACGAAGGTGTATTCAGCAGCCTAACTGTGGTGCAACAAGGTACCAAGCACATGTGGCAAGAGGAGCAGCAGGAGAGCCTGGATGGACCCGTCGCTCCCTGGGGGACGGCTGTGCCAGAAAGGCACTGGTCCTGCTCAGCATAGGCTAAAAGCCTACACAAACTTGGGTCATAACACCTCAGGAGTGTGATTTCATAGTTGAAGGAATAGCTAAGATCACTCATCCTGAGCGTCTTGGTGAGGTCAGTTTTGGATAATAATGATGATCAGCTATTTAAAACAGCTCCTTGTACTCCAACCTGAATTATTGCTATATTCTGGAAAGGGAAGTTCTGGCTCTTCAGAGTGACGAGGTCAGAAGTACAGAGAGAAGGAATAATATCTAAATGCAGTGTAAACCTTTGGCATGTAAAACAGAACTGAAATAATTTAATGCAAATGCAATGTGAGGACTTCTCATTATTTGCCAGAGAGATTTGTATAATACGTGACTATTCATCTGCCAAAACCATATGCATCTCTGACAGAAATCACATTATGTTCTGTGTCTTTTGTCACACGGACTGACAAATACAGCCTTCCTCACTGCTTTTCCAGTAGTGGAAAAGTTAATTTGGTCAGTAGATTTCAAAACCTGAAACTGTCTGTGTCTGCTTTTGTCTTTTGAAAAAAATAATAATAAGACACTTGTTTTTTTAGAGATGGCATTTTTTTCTTCTCAGCGTTTGTATGAAATTTCACTAATTTTCTGCTTTTTTATGAGAGGTGCAAAGGAAACATCAGCAAGTTCCACACCTCTGCTAACTTTTAAGCCTGGTTATTTCTGCACTTGAATTTAGTTTATAAACAGAGGTAAACATTTTTGCTAAAAAGGAAGAGAATCTTAGACATTTCCTAAAATTTCTGGTTTCAATTGCATAGAGAAACCACTGAGGAAAAAAGAAAAAGTGTACAATCAACTAGTTATGGTCATTACAAAACAGTTACTCATGGGGATTCCCTTCTCTGTACCTTTTACTTTTGAATAAGGTTGGACAGCAAAGCATTGCTCACTTCTCGTGTTAAACCAATTCACATTTCAGTCTCCTTATTTTGCCTGTTTCTCTTGAAGGCATGAAAGACTGTTACACTTCGGAGACCAAATTCTTTTTGTCTTGGTTTTTCATTCTTGAAACATTATGAGCATGTGGACTACCTGCATTTGTTTGCAACACTGGTCTCCCATTGTAAATTTGGACAATTTAACCTTGAGATAGGGACAGAGGAGCACTAATGGCTTTCTTTTTCTTCTGCTTTCTTGATGTGTCCTGAAGGAAGGTCCAATTAAGCAGCAATGCTTCAGGTGTCAAGAAGGGAAATCCCTCCAAAAGACAAAGTGCAGCTTGGGCTGTATATAACCCCCAGCAAGGTCCCTGTGACTTAGCTTCACATTCCCCAAAAGTTTAAGAAATTTGCTACCCCTTCCTCTGCACATCTAGGAGACCCTTCACTTGAGCCAGATTAAAGGCAGCAATGGACAGATATTAATGGAGTAACTGAAAACAGGAAAAAAGAGAGGTGCTGACATGAAAGAAAGATTAGAAAGTATGGGAAAAATGGAAGGCAATGTGTATTCTGTTGACCCTCCCTTGTTATAGAATAAGAATTCACTCTGTAGTTTTGTTGAGAAAGAGAGGTCAATAAAGCACAACTAGGCACAGCCTGGGGACGTGAGGCCCAATATGTATCATTTTTCTATCTGAACTTAACACAGGAAATTTCTAAACAAGAATTGAACTAAAATATAGTGTGCATGTGTTGGATGCTACCAATACAGCTCAATTTTCTATTTTTTTTTTTATTTTTTTTTTTTAGTATTAGGCAGTCTTAGTGCAATATGTTTGCCTCTCAAGTATGGTTCTGTAATTGGAATAGGTTCACTGCAAACTCATCCAAACCATACACTTATGTGAGAAGTGCCATCTTCTCTATACAGGGGTAGTTTTCATCAAAGCTGCACTTCCATATTGCCATCAATAACAGTACAACTGGCTTCAGAATTTCAGGAGACTCTAAAAAGTGAGGATTCCTATCTTGCCTCATGAAATGCAAATCATACACCAGACGTTTTGGTTGAAGGTTTTAGGATTCAAAAAGATGCCACAAAATGTGACTTGTTAAGAAAGAGGGAGGGTTTATGAACACATTTGTGTGTTTATGCATTGGGAGAGGAAATATTCCTAGAGTGCACAAAGCCAGATGTTTGCATCTTTCACACCTACTGGACCATCTCTATTTTCCAGCTTCTAGTTTTAAGAAAATGAGCAAGATATCACCCTTTTTTATTTATAATTTCTTTAATTGCAAATCAGTTTTCTGATTCTTCTGAAGTGATTTACTGCTCAAATGACAGCAAAGATTATAAGTGCAATCTTGAAAAGCGCTAACCATCAGTTGTTGGCTTCATTCAGCTATACAGGAGTTTAACTAATGAGTACTCCTGCTCTTGGAATAACAAATTCAACATGAGAAAATTGCTCAGGGAACTTACAAGCCAGAGTTACAACATACAAGGCAAGAGACTAACAGTAATCTAAATGAAGTTGGTAATCATTAAATGATCCCCTCTTTGAGGGTTTACATTGGAAAGCTTTAGCTGGCTTAGATATTTGAGCCAAGCCCCTTAGCATAAAACTCTCTGGTGAGTGTGAGGAAGCTGTCGGTTTACTGTGTAGTCACTTGAGAGAAGGTAGGATGTAAAGGCAAGGGTTTTTTTTTTCAAAGATTACTGAAGTAAGTTTCATAACAGACCCAAGGAGGTAGCAAAGTTATTGTTCCCACTTGACAGATTTGGAAACTAAACCACTAAACGATGAGGTAATTTCGGTGAGATCAGGCTGCAAGTGATCTTACCCCTCTGCCATCTTACCTTAGAGTCCTAGCAAACAACTTCAGTCCCACAATTATTCTTCAAGGCAAGATGACATTATGGCCCATTTTATAGCTAGAGAACTGATCCCCAAAAGATTTAACAACTTGGAGATTTTACAAAAATCTTTGACAGATCTGGAAACTGAAACCAGATCTTCTGAGTCTCAGTCTGATCCCTTAAACACATGCCCATTCTGGTTCCTATACTTTTGTCTCTTATACCAATTTTACCTGATTTGACTTTAAAATACTGACATAAAGAATATTGTCTGCTGATTGCTTTGTTTTTGGGTTTTTTTGAGGTAAGGAGCAATAGCAAACGTAGCTGGTTAGAAAGCAGCACCAGCAGCTGTGACAGCCCACACATGCACCACAGAAACAGAATTTGAGCAGCATTTCAGAAATGAGGCATGCCCCACAACACACGGTTCCTTGTCTAACACAAAGAGCATCAGATCTGCATACCAAAGGTACTGTATATTGGTTCTCTGATAAGACATGCCTGATTGATGCTTAAAAGATGAAAATGATATTTGATGCCAAAGATAACTTTTGTAATACATTTGGTGAATAGCATCCCACTACCAAAAAAATAAAACCAGACCCAACAAACAAACAAACAAGAAAACCCACACAAAAAATACCCCACACCAAAACCAAAAAATCCTACAACAAAACCCATCATGCTGGAGGAAACATTCTCTCACTCTTTCTCTCCCACGTAAACTAAAAGACTCTCTGGGAATTTGCCTTCATACCCCAGTCAGCAAATGTACAAAACCAGAGAGATATCTTAATTGAAAAAATAAATGACTCACAGCAAGCCTGGGCTATCTCAATGCAAACAACAAAGCAGCTCAGTTTATTTAGGGAAGACAGATTAGTGGAGAAAATAGTTATCAAACCACAAAACGACTAACCAGGGATATCCCTGCTAAGATATTTACTTTCCTAATACAATGGCCCGGATTGTTTGTTCTGATCTTTATGCTCACAGAGCAGTGTAAGAGAGAGTGTGCAAAATTAGGATAAGGCACATAAATTACTTATGTAATTCTGGTGGCAATCATGTAGCTGTCAGGGAGCTCTATATATTTCCTGGGCCACTGCAGCAACCAGGGTAACTGAGAAGTAGAAATTCTCTAGCCACGTTACCTTCTTTCCTGCTCACGTTCCCGGTCCTGTAGCAGTGATGAAAAGCATCTGTTGAGGTTGTTTCCCTAAAACCAAAAAAGACCCATTTAACCATGTTTGATCTGTGAATCTTGATGAATAAACAGCATTTGTGCAATTGTTTAATAATCTTTCAAAGGCAGTGAATTTTTTTTGTTATCTTACTTTAAAACTGAAGAAAAAAAAATAATGAGATGTGGGTATAAGTGGACAAGTATGTATCATCAGAAGTCCCTCTGGCTTTTTGATACATACCTTCTCATTTTTCTAGACAATGACTTGACAAGCTTTACAATGAGTAAATAGCTATTCCTTTGAAAAAAGGAAAAAAACTCAGTCCCTGAAGGTGTGTTTTGGAGCTCTCTATTCTAGCAAGGTTTAACATCTGGAATGTGGTAGCCAGCATTTCTTACCAATAAATGAAAATACAATTAATTTTATTAAATGCTGCAGAATTATCATTCCTATTTAATGAAAAGTCTCAGTTAAATATTGAGAGTAACTGAAGAAAGTCTGGGGAAAATTATATAATTTAAATAGAGCCTGTGTTACTAGTCTGTGGCACATTCACATTCAATCTTAATCATGCAAACAAAAAACATACAAAGATATGCTGCTCTTTTACTACACTTCAAAAATAATGTGATGGAAAGCACAGGGTAGAAATATGTTTACAAAACTACTCCACATAATCCAGATAAGTGACTAATACAAGTATTCATAAAAATGAAGGTCAGAAGAAAATTGTTTCCCAGAGTAATTTGTCTGACATGACATGAACTGACCTAGTACAACAGATGACTATTCAGTGTGCTGTCTCATGTAAAATTCAACTATTTCCCAAAACACAAGAGAAAAAAAAAAAAAACAACAAAAACAATTTGAGGAAGCAATTTATATTATCATTCTCCCATTGTTCTCTACCCTGTAAAC
Source organism: Heliornis fulica (assembly GCA_013399135.1). Taxonomy (NCBI): domain Eukaryota; kingdom Metazoa; phylum Chordata; class Aves; order Gruiformes; family Heliornithidae; genus Heliornis; species Heliornis fulica. The sequence continues at coordinate 407,177 of VXBZ01002400.1, forward strand.
CAAAATAACTTGAAGGACACTATGAAATCCGCTGATAAAATATCAAAGGGACATAAGCATCCAAGATTTTTTGCTCTAAAGAAAAGCTAAAAACTAGAAGACATCGGGACTACCACACAGTTTATTTTCCCAGGAACATTTTTGCCACTTAGGAAATTTTCTTTGCTGGCAAGATTCATACACAAGTCATGTCAAAACTCAGGGGCTAGAAGCAGTTCCACTCAGCCCAGCTGGGCTCCAAACCTACACTGGGATGAAATTTGTGCACCAGCATTTCTTCTTTGCTCATGCCTTGCTTTATTTAGGAAGGAAACACAGGCGCCTGAGTGGGAGGGAACTTCAGAGCTGGGACCAGTCCTCCAGCAGCAGGCAGGACCTCAGGACCCTCTGGAGGACATATCCTGTGACAGGCACCAGCCTCTCAAAGATGCTCACAGTTGACAACAGATGATTACACCATCCCACCAGAGCATCTCTTTTGGCCCCCAGTTTGTGCCTGGAAAATAAGCTTCAAACTAAGCAGGGCACACTTCAAGGTTTTCAAAGAGAAAGTTAAACAAGTTCCCAAGCAGCTGGGAGAGAGCCAAACTCAAACCTTAAATGGCCTCGTGTGATGCCCTCAGAGTAGTGGAGAGTATGGATGCATTCTAGCCAAAACCACAGAGCCCATGTGCTGCCAGGGCAAACAGGATTTCTGACAAGATTTATCATTTCTCTGTTGTGATCTAGGCCTGAAGGCATTTCATTTTAATACAAAGCACTTGTGATGATTAAGAGAAATGTACAGTTGGATCACTTTGTTGTTCAATGGCCAGTCATAACATAAAATTTGCTGGTTAGTGCAGAAATGCGGCATTTCAGCCCATGTGTGGTAACTATTTGTTCCAGCATCTGGGTTGATGCAGCGAGCTCTTTGACACGGACTGACAGTGCTATTTTACACCTCCGTTAGGTCCCCTCACACTGCCTCTACCAGCATGGTGCATTTATCTCCATGGGAAGAGTTTACATGCTTGACAGAAACACAAGAGTTTATCAAGAAGTTTTACACGAGCAGCTTGTGTCCATTATTGTCAGGGCCCAGAGCATATCACTGTCCTGGGGAGCTGGCTCAGCACTAGTGCAGCTGAGGAAGGCCCTGGTGCACCACGGGCCAGCTGCAGCAGGGGCTTCACATTGGCAGGTGCCCCAGTGGGGCCAGTTCCCTGATCATGCCCCCCTGAACAGCCTGGCATCAGCCTGTCTCCAGAGATGTGCCCGAAGCCTGGGGCTACTCCCTGAGATGGGGTGGTGGGACAGGCCAGGCTGTCAGGTACTGCCCCTGCATCCCCAGTGAGCCCTCCCCTGCCCCACTATACTCCCTGTGCTGACAGACAGCAATGCTTGTTAGGTTTGGTTTATAAATTGGGACTAGGAGAGTGGCATTTGCTGACCTTCACACCTAAACTGCAGCATGGGAACTGTCTGAAAATGAAGCCCTCTCCTTGGATACACAGAGACCCTCAGAGGCTAGCCAGCAAACCAGTATAGGATGAGCAGAGAGCAGCTCTCAGGCTATGGAGCACAACCAAGCTTTACATTTGGCAAGTGTTTTCAACAAGCTGCATGTGGCATCGAAGACATGCAGTGCCTATAAACAAGCTGTGGCAGAGCGGATGGCCAGCTCACAGCGTGCGCAGCCTTGCAAGCACGAGCAGCGTAACTCCCTCTGACCACCAGCTCAGCAGAGGTGGGGGGGACAAGGGAGAGGAGGTGGCTGGGGTGGTGAGAGCCTCTTCAGCTGCTGTAGCTGGATCTCCCTTCAGGACACTCCACGAGCCAAAAGTAAAAGAAATCCTGTCCCTGCTTCCTTCCCAAATCTGCTGCTGTTCTGAGGCTGGTATCTGTACGTGTATGCCCCGTGCTGTTTGTTCATTCCTCCCCCTGTGGAAGCAAGCCACAGGCCCTTAAGAGCAGACATCTGATTTAAATAAGCATCCAGAAGAGAGTCTGGGAAGCTGGCACATTCATTCACGCAAGAGCGAGCTCCTAGGCAAAAGATAGGCAACGCTGCCGAGTTTCAGCCCGTGGCGTTGCAGTGTGCTGCCTAATCAAACCCAGGAACAGGGAGCCTCAGCCAACACCGCTCCTCACAGCCCTCCACTCACTCAGGAGCTGGTTCAAACTGCATGCCCAAACCCACTTGTCCATTAATGCTGCAATAAGCGGTGCCACTGTGACTTTTTTAAGTGAACAAGATAGTTGGCAGACTTATTTCACAACCCATTAATGGTCCGTAAATGGCTCCTCTTGGCTGTTTCCACTTCTGATGCAGTTGGCAAGAAAAGCTTACACAACACTTGCTTACACAGAAAAGGGAATGATAAATGGAAACATTCCCTTTGGCAGTGTAATTAATACCTAACGGTATTTAGGGTTATCAATTACATTTATATATACTACATATGCAAATATATACACACAAAATACTTAGCACCATATAGAGGAGAAGGGGAAAACCTGATAGTTTAGATGTATTTAAAAGTAAATTTTAACACTTCCGGCAATTCAAGCTGAAAAAACAATAGAAGGGAATCCTACTGCTCACAGTTGACAAATGGATTTTTAACTGGGATTAACAGCCTACTTACCTATTCACTACCCATTCACGCAGCCTCCAGGAAAAACAGAAGGGACAGAACTTCAGATTCTGCTATCATAACCCCAATGTAATTCTTATGCTTTCCTCTTGCTTTTCCTTCTCTACCTTATTTTAATTTTTTAGCTGCTTTTTCATTATCGTTGTTCTGATCTTGCTGTGCTTGGTCTGGACCTCATTCTACTATTCCTCCTCTATTTCTCCTGCCAGCACCTTCAGTGAAAACACCCTCATTTCTCTGTTGTCATTTTGAAATTGAAATCAGGAGACCTGGATTGGGTTTCCCTTGAAATACAGGTGATCCTGTAAATACCTAATTCATTCCACCTGAGATGTTTCAGTCCTTAATTATTCTCCTGCCTTATGTTAATGGCTGGTAACAGTGTAATAATACAAATAAGACCGCTTTTTGGGTATTGTGAGTAGCATTCCTGGCTGCTCTGTGGCTGTTCAAAGCTGTTAGGTGCTATCCATGTGTATTACTATTCAAATGAGAAGTAGTTTGGATAGATCACATACAAATTTACTGATTTTCCTCTTGCCAGCCACTGAAGTAATTTTAGCCCTATGTAACACCTTGTTTAAACAGGAACTAACACTTTGAGATGGTGATAGATGATAACCTTTTACCTGTAAATTTATACTTAACCCACTCCCAAACCAGAGTGCTTTTAATCCCACTTCTCCCCTGCCCACCCACC